>JADDOH010000923.1:0-248912 GCA_016648135.1 Agrypnia vestita | reverse complement strand
CCCTCTAAGGGCCGGTTGTTTCAAGTTGGATTAAAGTAAGCGTTCTTTTAAAGCATAGATTTTTACCGTTCTCCACCAATCAGACGATCCGTTTTAGTAAAAATCTATGCTTTGATCGACCGCTTACTTTGATAGAAGTTGAAACAACCGGGCCTAAGTTACAGTAATATAGGGTGTTTTATAGAGGTATGAGACATTAAAATGAAATAAAAAATTAAAATGAAATAAAATGGCGGCCTTCGTAGCCCAGTGAGCGTGACACTGGCTTCTCACACCGAGGGTTCCGGATTCGATTCCCGGTGAGGTCACAATTAATCTATCTGATTTACTGGGTGTTTTGTGATGTGTTTTGCTTCTATATTTAGGCCTCCTGGCCTCTTGAGGCGTAAAAAAACACATTAATTTCGTGGTAATGATATTGACCTTATTGGAGAGATAATTTTATGAAATTTGTGTTTAAATATAGGGTGGTTTTACGAATTGGCAACACTCTTACCAGCGAGATCTAATTTGACAGGTGATTGCTGATTAGTGCTCAGTTTGGTTTACCATTTCACCATGAATACACTTACGCCCAAACAATGTTTGCAAATTATTCAAATTTATTTCGAAAATCGTGGTATTGTAATCATATTTAAATGCTTGTGACTTTAGTGTTTAAATATGATTGCATAAAAATATCTTTCAAATAAAGCCAATGTCATGGATTGTTAGTTATTATTTTAGTTTTTATAATAACACTACGTATACCATTTTACATAGTTAGGTAGGGTCTCCAAATATTAAATAATGTACATGTGATTTATTTTGAGAGGATCCCTTATTTCTTCTATTCAATAATGTGATATTCCCAAAATCCCACAAGCTTCGTCCCTTTTACAACCATCCCTTATTGTCGCGTAACAAGTGACGGAGGAAACAGCCTTTGTGGCGTCTCAGTGAAAACTTAAAACGAAAATCAATTCCTTTTCTTGAATCGACTAGGTATATGCACAATTATTCACTGTTTTTTCGCTACATTTGGTTTTCGTATTTGACTCTTAATTGAAATTTGTCATAATATATATTTTTTATATATAGTACCACTTAGAGAAACGGTGAAAAGCTGGAAGGAAGGAAGAAAAAAGTGAAAGGCTGGAAAAAAAATTACCAACATTATAACTGCCCCAGAACAGGTTTTACCTAGTGGGGCGTTATAAGCTACACGTAAAAAAGTGTATTTGTAATTGTGATCATATAAATAAAATAAATAAATAAGAAACATTTTTTTAAGTACGGAATACTTTAAGGAAGGAGTGGGGGAGGTTAAAATAAAATACCTCCCTGCTACATTTTTATGTAGGACTACACCACTGGATACATTCGTATTTGTTATAAAAGAAACAGGTAGGTACCTAGGTACTTCCGTGTTTATATTAAAATATACAAGTAGGTACCTAGGCACTTTCGTATGAATTTAAAAGATACAAGTAGGTACCTAAGTACTTTCGTATTTATTGTAAAAGATACGTAGGTACCTACCTAGTATTTTAAAATATATTTATTTTAAAATATACAAGCAGGTATCTAGGTACTTTCGTATTTATTTTATAAGGTATATATATATATATATAGGTACTTTCACATTTGTTTTAAAAGATATGTATATCGTATAACTGGGATTAGCTTTAATACGATCACCTTATTCTTTATTCTCTTATTCTCATCTGCTTTATTTTTTATATGGAGCCAATGGTAGTGCAATGAGAGGAACGTATATTTTTTTCTCAGAGTTACACAAAACCTCTCTTCGGTTGACATTCGTATTAGTTTTGAAAATGTAAAGTAGGTAGGTACTTTTGTATTTGTTTTAAATGCTTCAAGTAGGAAATATTGTATCCCTTTCAATAAATAAACAGATTTGACGCTAAATAATACGCCTTTATTAATCAAAAATTAAACTTAAATATAATATAGAATAATTTAGATCATAATGAAAAATATAATCTCTTAATGCCGAAAAGTAGGAATTAGCGATCCCCAAGCGGAAAAGAGCGGGAACAGGAAATTTCCCGCGAGAATTATATTACAATCAGTGGCGCTAATTAGGGGTGGCTGGGGCGGGAGGGGAGGAAGTAAAATTAAAACATCCCATTCATTAATGTACCCAGGTGGAGGTACACTTCTAAGCTCAAAAGGAAACTGAGAGATTTGGAAGGATTATGTACAAATGCCGCCCAGAGAATTTATTACAAAAAACGGTAAAATACAGCTGGTATGGTAATTGTAAGATGTCCAAAAATTTATAAATTTAAATTTTATTATAATTAAGCAATGTTTGGCTTTGTTCTAAGATTTTAATTGAGTAATAAATTCTGTATTTATGATATAAAATTATTGAAGCTTTGTGAGAAATTCGAGTACCTCTGTTGGCCTCCAAGAAGTTCACCATTTTACACCACAGCTTGACATTTAATAGCTTAAATTTCTAAGAATAATTTAAATCATTACTCTTTCAAAAATTCCAAAAATTGGATGAGTTATGGCAAATATGGCAATTTAAAGGTAGCCTACATGGTAGGTGAGTTTTTAAACCAATTTCATTATTATTTATCATTTTTCTCGAAATTCCCTTTTTCAGACTGGTGGAGAAAATATCTCAATTATTATTATTTTTTTTTTTTTTTGTTTTTGTGATTTGATGATTAAAATTTGAACAAAATTTAGCAAATTTTGCACATATCTTACAAATAACATTATCTAAGATGTAGTAGGTACACGATTTTTTTAGCCAATTTGTGATTTTCAAAATAATTAGTTAATGAATAATATTAACTAATGTATGTCATACACAATGATAATAAAATGATAATTTTACGCGCAATAGTTAAATAAAAAAATAATTGAATTTGATTGTATTTTTGATGAGGTGAAAATTTTGAAGGTGGTGAAATCCTTCAATAGTGGGATGGTCTGGATCCGTCGCCTCTCTAGCAGTACATATGCATCAAACCGGCATACACCAATCAGAGGCTCACCACTCTTTCGCCGTCCGCCGTAGCCGTCGCAAGTGATATTTTCTGTACTCAATGCCACCTCTGTGTCAATAAATTACCTCTGCTAATCACGAGTTTAAATTTAAGCCTGTATTTATGTACCTATCCTGTTTCTGCTGAAACATCTTACGCATTACACGCATAGATACGTCCTTCCAAGATAGTATCCAATTTCTAACTTTTTACAAATTATATGTTTTCTCAGATAACAAATGGTAGTCAATCTACACAAAATTTCTCAATTAATTGGCGATTAATTTCTCAATGGCGGCCCTCATAGCCCAGTGGGCATGACTAGCTTCTCACACCGATGGTCCCGGGTTCGATTCCCGGTGAGGTCACAATTAATCTGAATGATTTACTCAAGCCTGGATGTTTTGTGAAGTGTTTGGCTTCTGTAATTGGGCCTCTTGGCATGTTGAAGCGTAAAATATAAAAAAAAGTAAAAAAATTGTGCACCATCACGATATTCACATGTGATGAAATTGTTTGTCAGAAATATTGAAATAAAAAATGCAAATTTTGATACCGTTTATTTCCGTAACTGTCGACATTTCACCCAAAGTGTAAAGAACATTTTCTAATTGAACGAAGAAGACTCACCCGAAGTGTTTTCTACTACCTTCAATATTCCAGTTCAAATCCAGGTGCTGTCTAGCGATTTTATTCCGAACCGATATGAATTCTTCCAAAATAAAAGCCTGGAATATTAAGAAAGTTATTTATTTAGGCTGAGGCTTTAAGAGAAAATATCGAAAAATGTCTAAATGGAATTTCTCAAGTTGTTTATAATGTAAAAGTAAAGAGAAATAATTTAATGTAAGTTCAACCTTTTTGCGGGTAATCTATTTGATCCAAAAAGTATTTACATAGTAAGTTTACATAAATTTTACATTAAAAATACAAATAGTATTTTTTCATTTCTAGATTAATTTTTATATTAATTGAATTACCATAATTTTTTATTACTGTACAAATCGGAAAACTACTATCTGCAATAATACAGTAAAATAATTAGTGTAACGGACAATGTTTACGTTCTACCAAATACTTAGTAAGAATGTTTCTAAAATTCATGCATGTTGTTTTTTAAATGGTTCAACGGCTCAATTACTGAAGCGAAACATACTCAGGCTTGAGTAAATTATGTATTGTGACCTCACCGGGAATCGAAGCCGGACCCTCGCACTATAGAAAATCGAGGTCTGTTTCAGATCAAAAGTCAATAACTCTTTTATTTCTAAAGGTATATGCATAACATTTTACATTTTGCATTTTATTAAGTTTGTTCACTTTATCACTGTAAAAGCTAATTTCTTGTTAAACTTTGTAGGAATAGATATAAAGTATTATTATTATTACTTAAGGACCTGGTGGTAAAAATAGGCCACATTTCCCTCCTGGATATCCCATCCATCCCAGCCTAAATTACATGGAAATATACTCTTTTAGAGGCTTTGCAAAACAACTTTTGTTTCTCCTCACAATTTTAATTTTAACTTCATCCTTAACCCGTGCAACGCCGGGTAGGGAACAACCAGTTCTAAATAAAAAACTAAATAAATAATAATATTAATTATAAGCATTTCAAAGTTCAATTACTGATATTTTTACACATTGTAGTATCTACATATTTTTATTATTATTTTACCAAAAATTTATTTTTTACTTTTTGTGGTACCGATCATTAAAAAAGCACCTGTCGCCGATGTCAAAAACGCATCAACTTGTCTATTGAACAATGGTGCTTTTGTTTGTAAATCTCCAATTAATATCGTCCCCAAGCTAAATGAGCCTAAAGGATAATGTTAATTACAAATAACAGGGCGTAATTAATATAAACATGACGTTGCATTTCCTCGGCTTTCACGATTACTTTTCATCTGCCATCGCTCGGGCCGGTAATAATATGCGAGAGGGCAAGGAAACCTCCGCTCGAACTGCCGCCATAAATATCGCCGAGTTTCCCGCGCGCGCGCTGTCACCCGGCGGACGGACGGTGTTGCCAGGAGCGAAATAATTCTCCCGACCGGGTAGGTTCCTAAATATTTATTTAAGACTTGCGGGGGGCGACTGAAATATTTAAACAGGGTCCAAACGGTAACCGCGAAATGAGCGGGCTGCAAAGTTACGTGTGTATATTCTTCCCGGTCTTAATTAACATAATTTTGCGGGGTTTTCCTGAATGGTTTAACATTTATTAACTGTCAGGCCTAATGAGAACAATGCGATACCAGGTTTTCGGTGTAGGGATTACTCAAGTATTTATGTGGAGGGCTTAAGTTTTCATGTTTGTCCCTAATAATTGTTTAAAAGATGTGTCGTACTGAGGTATTTACTGGTATTACGTGATTAAATGTGCCTGTAATGTTATGTTAACCCAGCGAAAACCTTTTCTCTTTTATTGTACAAGATGTAAGTTTAGGTAACCATAATATTTCCGTAAAAGCTTTATAGAGCGTGTACACGAATAAGCTGTGTCATTGATCTGTTCTTAGCATGCACATTGGTCAAGTGGTTAGAAGTTCGAGCCTCATTCCAGGACACAGGCAACTTAGTCATGTTTTTATAGTACGAGTATTAGTTTATCTTAGTTAGACTATGTAAGAATATTGATGTGACACGTATTATGCGTACGCAACACTATTCAAAATTTTGTTTCTTCGACTTTATTTAGACTCAAGAGGCTGTTTGTGCAGGACTTTCCCCTTGTGATGTTGAATTTCAGCTATCTCTCCATCGCTTCGGGGGTCTCCCTGGTGGACGCGATCCATCTGGTACGCCATGCAGAGCTATGTATGGTAATCTTGTTGTACTCATTCTCTGTACGTGTTGGTACCAGTATCGTCAATGCTGTCACCCCCATCTGACCACACTTTGAACCTCGCAGACCTCCCGGATTGCTGTATTCCTCACGCGATAATGCAGTCTTCCCAGCAATAGCACGCAAGGTTCTCATTTCAGTTGTTCTTAGCATGCTCCTTGTTTGATAGTGTTTGCCCTCGCTTCTATACCATACGTGAGGATAGGTCGCATATAGGTCTTATAAATGCGTACCTTCTTGCTATCTGTTCTCGTATCTTTATTTAAAAATATCAAACCTTAATTTTTCATTTTTTACTGTTACAAATGTATTTAAAAATTGGAATTGAAAAATGATAATAATTCTGATAAAAATTTATGTATGGTTTTTGTGTTAAGTTTGTAGAAATATGTTTGTTTTTAATGAAATTTAAAAAATATATATTTTAATAAATATTATTATTATTAAGCTGTGCGAGTTGGCATAAAGCGTTATTTTAAATATGATAGCTGTTTCGGCTTCCTATGCCATTGTCAAACCTAATAATGGTTTTATAACGACTGTCACATTTAAAATAATGCTTTATTTAATAGGTAATTTAAATTATGTTATAACCACACTTCACCAAAATAAATAGACACGAATTAACGTAAATTCCTTATCCACTTCAATCCATCGAACTTCAAATTAGCCAATATTAGAAATCGGCAACTTAATAGGTAAGGACCTAATGTAAGCAATGAAACAATTCTTCCTCATTTTTTTTAAAGATTGGGTGATGGATGGTATTTGATTTTTGTTGGTATCTACAATGTTTAGGTACCAGGTAAAAGAAGTGTCTTTGGTCAAAAATATTCTTCATATGTGGTGTATAAAAACAAATTCAGCAATTAATATCCAAAAAAACTTATGCAGTTATCGAGGCTTACTAATTTAAAATGTACTGAATTCGAGATTTTGTAGGAAACATAGCCTACAAATTTATAAGAAACATGATTTTGGAAGGGATTGAGAGATAAATTATATAATTCAGAAGATTTTAAATAAGTAATCCTCGGTGAATGCATTCAACACATTTTCTTAATTTTTTGGATATTGTATTTTATATGTGGAAATTGTATTTTATTTTGTGAGTGGCGAGTTCTCAAAGAAAACGAGTAAAGTAATAAAAAAATTTCCTAATAATTCTATCTAGATGCATCATAAAGAGTCTTGATAGAATTAATATTCGATGCATTGGAGTGAAAAATCGCATAGATTTTTTTGCAGAATCAAAATGAGGTAAGTCCTGATCCTTTGTATTTTTTCCTTCCTGACGACCACACGGGAATAAAGAGCAATAAAGTATTGTGCGTCTGCGTCTGACAGCCTAAATTGGCTCCCTTAAAATTAGTCGTCTCTCTAATGCACTTTAATGAAATTTCGGCGGATTTATGTCTTGCTTTTACAGCTCAGCTCTATTGTTCAATTTCTCTTATACATTTTGCCTCAAAGTATCTGAATAACGTTTTTGGGATATAAGACTTTCCTTTACCTCCGTCCCTTATGTAGCATGGACACTACATGGATATGTGTGTAGCTTCATTTAACCGTCTTAATAAATTCTCAAATCACAATTACACCAGATTGCTTCGGGTATCTTCGAGCATATATTTTTGTGTAACCCTTTCCAACTACAAACATGCTTGTTTAGTTTTGGCGAGAATTTGTAAGCTCGTCTGTCTATTTCTACGAAAAGAGTAAGCACTTGCCTGCTGGTTGAAGGGGATACGTGAGGATCAAACTTTGAAATTATAATAAAAGTTGGAGAGAAGCACTTTTGAGAAAATAATGAATTCAAAATAAACCACCTGGTACAGCGTAATTCGCCAGTTTTTTTAAATAACAAAAGAAACTGACGAACCTCTCGATTCTCAGTGAATCAAGATAAAACAAAACAGTACGACAGTATGGACTGTAATAGGCGGCTAATTACATAATTCGTTAAAGTTACGTAATTCGTAATTCGAGAGGGACTCTCAGCAACGCTCTGCGGAATTTATATTTTAAAGGCAGTTAGAATAGCAATAGTGACCAAGACAGGAAGAAAAACAAACCGAATACAAGACCATAAAAGGACACAGAGAAGCAAGCCTTACCTTAGGTATTAGGATCAGGAAGGAATGCCCGATGGTCCAGATATTGTTTCGCAGTTCACAACAACTTCTTCGTCGAATGTTACACTTGTTACACTATTTTTTCATGCAACTGAATCGGGTCCAAATCTTGCAGTTATAATTACAAAAAAGCGGAACGGAACTTTACAAATACGGTGCGCGTGTCACGAGTTATTTTTTAAATTTAATAAAAAAATGTAAAAAAATATTGTATAAACTACTTGGGGTAACTTTACGTCTACCGCTTTTGATACCACTGTATCTTCGTCAGGACGGACGCATACAAAGTTAGTGTATTTCAACTAATTTAATGGTTATCATGAATAATGTCTTCAGTGTTAACTCTAAATATATCAATATTTCTTTCTGTGTGTACTTAGGCGACCACCGAGATACTACATATAACATTATAGGGCACGAAAACTGCACATAATTCGAAATTCGAACAAGCACACACGAGATTTCTTCGTTAGTTATATTCGTTATTATATTGAATTTAATGTATCTTCTATTCATGTAGAACTACTCCTACCTGAAGCAGGAAATTTTTACACTCCTGGAATAAAAAATGCATAAGAGTTATAACGAACGTAACGAAATTGTGAAATTCTTGATTTGTAAGCCTTTGATTTCAGTTTTGAAGTCGAATGTAAAATGTATGGATTTTACAAATATTCGGGTGAATACAGTGCTTGGTATCAAACATTATAATTTCGCTGTCTGTCCCCGTAACTTCGTGTAAAGTCTGTAATTTCGTTCGAATTCACGGATAAAAACCGTAATTAAACGGTCGGAGATGGGGCTTGAACCCCGGGCCAGCGAGCCCGAACTGGCCGCTCCGCGCATGTTGCTACGGTCGCCTCTCCGTGGGCCTCCAAAAATATACTATAAATATAGACTAGGGCTTAGCAAAAACGCGAACCAATGTTCCGTCATTTTTGACGGGTTAATTTATTCGTTAAAAATAGGGTTTCTTAATTTCTTCGTACAGGCAAAATATTAAAAAATATGACGGATATGTGCAAAAGTAATGATGCTTGCCTCAAAATACAAAAAAAACCAAAATAAGTAGAAGGATGTTTAATGGAGTAGATACTTACTTATATAGAATCACATGTTTATATTATTTTATTAGTTAATTTGATATACATTAATGCGATTTAGTATAAAATGTTATGAGAAAAGTTGGAGTCGACAAAAGGAACATGGTTGAGGTCGATGGCGATGTGCACGACCCCCCGTTACCTCTCTGGCGGCGCGCCATGCAAGCTGTGCATACGGTGCAGGTTTGAATCGCGTTTCACAGATGTCGCCCACTGTCTACCTTAAAATACGATTTTACATTTTTGAGCGTATTTTATGAAGTGGAGGAGGAAGTAAAGATAGATATATTACGCTATCAAAGAGAACTGGAGGACTTATATAGTTATATTGCATAGCATATTGCAATGGAACGCCGGAAATACATGTTTTATAACTATGTAGAAATAAATACTTACAGAGACCACAAAGCAATATTCGTAGCAACATTATGTTCAAGTAATACATAATCTATTAGAAATAAGACTACATTTTTCTACAGTAATGTCACTGTAGGTGGCGTTCAAGTCGCATATCTAGTCTTAGATTAAGATACGTTAAAATTTTTCATTTTTGACTTAATAATGCAGAAATATTAAAAGCATTATTAACTACCTGTTCAAAAAATATCACGACACTAAACGATCAGTATAAAATTTGAACGCAGAAAATACAATCTTGATTATTCATAATTCAAAATAGGTATATCTATTTTTAATTGAAATATTGATATATCAATTAAAAATAGAAATATCACGTATTGCAATTTGATTGAGACAATGCTATTTTTAATTGATACACCTAGTCTGGAATTTTAATAAATGTTTAGTTTCAATGTATTTATGTAATACTTTTTGTCAGCAGAAGACATGAGGTCTAACATGCAAAAGTATTTAAAATAATAATACAATACATAATAAATATAAAATGAATTTAAAAGTCATTAATTGATTTCACTCGAAGGGTAAAACCTTAGATTTCTGTTATTTTAGAAAAAAAAAAACATTTGAGAAAATAATGTTTGGTTTGTAATGGTTTTCAATGCTCTCTTAAGGAAGTTTAATCTAGTCATAAGTTTTTTAAGGTATATCAATAATTTACATGATGAGTTAAAAATTGCTTTATGAAAATATTTGTTTGTCCAGTCTTAGAGTTTGATATGTAAAAAAATTATTAAAAATAAATTTCCCTTTCATTTTTTACTTTATAAAATACAACATTAAAAATAAAAATTATACTGCACAATTTTTAATTGAATGTTTGAATCCAATTATTTGTGAGATATCATAATGTTTAAATATCATAACTAAGACTAAAGGTGCGAATTGTAGATTTTTTTATGTATTAAATTTGGCATTTTTATCATGCAGTACAGTTGATGTAATTTATAAATATAAAATAATAAAATAAATGTGCTGAACATCATAAAATGAATAATTGATGTGATTGAGTTTTTTTTAATTCAACTAGATTTCTACCCATTTCTTTCATATGTTGGGTACCTATTAGAATTATTTTTCTATTAGTGAATGATTTCCAATTAGTATTAAGTGTATTGTATAGTTTCGTAGCGAATAAAATTGAAACACAAGAAAAAATGAACCAGTAACTACATTATGTAAAAGTTAAGGAAAATTCGTACCACGTATTGAGCGGAGGTTTTATTACAAAGAGATGGAAACAGTTGGAATCTTGCCCCGGCGGGCGGGGTGCTCCTGGGGGAAGGGCGGCCGGGGTCGGGGGCAGCTTGCCCCTGGGGTAGGTTGCCCCTGGGGTAGGTTGCCCCGCTAATCTCTTAACTGATTGAAACACGGCCGAACCGTGAAATGAAACTTTCCTGGAAGTAATTATCTATTAAAAGGCCCGATAAGAACTCGCAGTCGCGCGCAATGGGTTAAGTGTTTATTTGAAAACGTTTCCAACACAATCAGAAACACGACAAATGGATTAATGAAACCTTTTTTTGCTCCGCATCCTTAAGGCAGTCAGCCCCAGAAAAACTGTTTAATTAATTGTCTTGTCATCACAAAAGGCTCTACGATTATTTTGTATTTGTGAGAAATATAATTTACAATATATGTTATCTCTGTACGGATTATTTTAATGTCCTACCCGAAATTTAATTAATTAATTTATTAAATTTTTGGATATATACCTACATACAGTATAACAATGGTGGGTTTATTTCCAATCGGCAATTTCTTCCAACCAACCCCACAACTTTGTTGAAAAATGTTTCCGAATCCCTAATATAATAATTTCATTGTCTGTCCATCCGTCGTAATTTCGTGTAACGTCCATAACTTCATTATAGTTTTTTTAAAATATATAAATAATTATTCCTTAGGAACCGACATGTAAAAGTACCCGTCATTTTTGACGGGTTACAGCTAGTACAATCTTTACTGCAATAAAAAACTAGCTCCATGATAATGAAATGAGTAGGACAAGGGAATGTTTAGATTTTAGAAATAGGTATTTTATACATATCGCGTTTAAGATAAATCAGTATTAAAGATAAGTAAAATTAAAAAAATAAACATAAGTATAAGTATATATGTGTGTAGAATTTTAATTAAGTTTAGGAATTATCATTTTCGGATAAATATGCACGTATGTTGTTGCTATTAATTAAGATTTAAATTTGATTGGATTCTTTTACTTGACAGAAAGTTAATCTTTTTAATAAACACTTTAACTTGGTGATGCGAAGGACTGCTCCTTTCATATTTATAATAAATCTAACGTGTGTATATTACAAAGTTAAATCTGGTATTAATTAAAATAGTCATGCTGCACCACAAGGAAACCATATCAATAAACAATATCAATGATTTGTAAATAAATAAATATTATTTAAATTATCACAGGTAATTTTACTAACCTAGAATAAAGTGGAACACTGGATAAAGTGTCTATGCCTAGTTAATTTGAACTTTTTAAAATTACAGTAAAATGTTTAGAGGAGTTTTTTCGAATTATTTACCCATCTAACTTATGTATTGCCTATTTAATATTAAGCACTCAGATTTTTTTACAACATGCAATTTGTAAAAATATCAATGTTATGTAGAGCTGATACACTTGCAGCAATAGATTAGGCGTTCTAGCCGCAAGAAGAGTACTCAGAGTATCGTAAACTTTATTGTATTTTTAAATGGATGGCGCTGTATTGTGATTGAGGTTATGTTGTCCCAAGACCGCTAAAGAAGACGTTATAGACTTAGAGCCAGCGCCAGACTTAGTTGTAGTATGAAACTAGTTTTTTTTCTGTAGATGTACACTATAGTAGGTTGGAGGGATTGGATATTATGACATTTTATTTGGGGGGATTTCGGCAGAAAAAATATTAATATTAATCATTGCCAGACGCTTTTCGCGGGTCATTTCTTCCGCCAAATGCTTTGAAGCTATATAAATAATCATAAATTTACGTTATGGTAACAAATATGAATTTCATATATTTTATTCGGACCACTATTTAACAATACCTTATACCTTATATTTAAATTACCCGAAACCTTATATTTTAACGTTTAACTAACGCATTTTTTTGTACCTGTGTTACCGGTTATCTGCCAAAATCCCCCGAATTCAAATGTCATAATATTCAAACCTTCTTATCTACTATAGTGTACATTTTCAGAAAAAAAATCAGGCTTGATACTATAATATAAGTCTTGCGGTTGCTGTATCCTGCTCTATTAGAAGTGTTAGAAAATATAAAAAAAACTTTTCTGTGATAATTTTAAAAGCTAAAATAGGGTCAACAGTAAACTCATACACTTACAGGGTTTATGGTTGTAAATTTTTTTGCGTCATTCATCAACATAATTTTGATTTTTGAAGTTACAATGCTTTTGCAACCCAGATAGTACTGAATAAATACGATCGATAGTGTAGGAATTTTTTCTCACAAGTGTAATCACACTAGGTGTATCAAAAAATAGAACACGGAAATTGAAGAAGATTTTATAGAAACATTTTTAAACGTGTGCGTAATTTTAATACTGTTTGTATACTTTCATCACTTTATCTGTTAAGCTTTGAATGCAAACCTTTTTTTGTATCCCCTTTTCCCGTCTCTTTCTTATCCAATCTTATCCAATATTGTCTTCATTGAACCCTTTTTTCATCCCCTTTTTTAAGATTTTCCGGATTACAAAGCTGGCCGGAGTATGATTTAAATTTTAGGCTCTTTACGCCGCTTAAATTAATCAAAGAAACAGATTGGGTTTTTGTGTGCAAATTTGTAAAACTTTTATCTCGTTGAAGCCGAGATAAAGATCATGGCTTGGTTGGGGATCAATGATGTGATTATAGGCTGGGAATTTGTATATAAAGACATTTTTAACAAATAAATAACTTTGTAATGCAATTTTTATATTAGAATTGAAATTGTTTCATTAGTAATAAAATAATTTATATTATTTGAGCACATTTTAACCACTACTTATATATGTGATCATTTATATTAAAAATCCGTGTTTGAGTTTGCTTAATATGTTTTAATAAAGCAAAAAATGTTTGCCAAAAGCAGCCCAACTCATTCCTATTCGTCTTGGCAATTCTGCTGTTTGGTTTTTGTCCACGATGTCCAAGATAAAAATGGATAAAGAAAACAAAACAGCAGAATTGCTCAGACGAATAGGAATGAGCTGGGCTGCTTGTGGCAAACTTAAACATATTTTTGACAATAAAGAGATCCCAATTAGCTTAAAAAGAAAAGCCTTTGAATCGTGTATACTGCCAATGATGATATACGGAGTGGTTTCCTTACAAAGAAAAGCATAGAAAAACTTATCAAATGCACGCAACGATCCATGCTTGGCGTAAGAGATAGAATTATAAATGATGAAATTAGGCGCAGACCTAGAATAGTGGATAACATGGACCGTGTAGCGAAGTTATAAATGCAACAGGCAGAGAATTTTTTGAGGAAGACCTCAAAAGAGACGGACCGACGATATAGCCGCTGTGGGGAGAAAGAAATGGTTACAACTAGCAAACAACAAGGAAGGATGGAAGGGTACGAAAGAGGCCCTGTCCAGCATTGGAGAGATGAAGGCTAAAGAAGAAGAAGAAGAAAATATTAAAAATACAGTATTTACTGTAATAATCTCCACAGTTCATCGTTTATTGTTAATAGTTAATTGAGATTCAAACTTTTATTGTTGAGTTTTCACTGTTGAATATTAGATATGAATATCTCCTTTAGTATAGATTTCGGTTTAGTTAAGGAAACAATGCCCATTTTTTACATATACAATAAAAAATTTAGGAAGAACCAACTCAGCCATTGAAAATTGAAATAAAATTAAACTAGGAACTAAGCAATCGGCTTGCTGTTTGATTGGTCGAAATTGTTTGTTGTGTGAGTTTGAAATGGCTTTAGGCTGTTGGCTATCAATTGGCCATAGGTATCTGCAATTGACAATCAGCTGTACTGGCCCTGCGCAACCTATAATGGCCACTGTGCGGCTATTAGTGTCTGTGTAGTGTGGCAAATCGCCCATTGCCTGCTGTTGTTAATATGATTTGGTTATTTTTTTACACTGGAAATGGAAAAATCATGCACTGCATACGTTCGAGATTGACACATTTCCAATCAAATGAAAATTAAACGTCAAAAAAATATAATTATTGTCTGCAGAATAAATAAAAGTAAGAAAATAAAAGTTTCGATGTATCTCGCCTTAAAGTGACTCAAATATTAAATAATATCTAAATATATTTTAAAATAATCTTGTACACTTCGTTTTTTTTTTTTGAAAAAAAACATGAAATTGTATTCATTTTTGAAGCTAGCACTGGAAATAAACGTTTTACGTATATAAAGATATCATAATATAGATTTTGATATCTTATTATATTTTCTATAAATAAATGTTATATTTTTTAAATGATGTTATTCTTTAGTTCAACGACCCCTCATAAATGAAATAAGTTTTGCTCAACGGCCAGGTTTAAATGTATAAATGTACAGATAGGCATCTACAACAGCCTCCAAAGAAAACAAGTGAGTGTTAAGCAGTAAAGGGAAAACTTTAAGGTATTAAATAAAGTTGTCGGTCGCGAAGCATTCAATAAACATTTATATAAGGGCTGTTAAAGTTTCTAACTGAACAATTGAGTATTAAATAAAAGTTTTCGTTTCATAGAATTGTCTTTCGTGTTGTAAACGAGTAAGACTGCGACCCACTTTAAAATAAAGAAAACAGTAGAAGTTTTGTGAAAACTTATTAATTCGAGTACACGACAGATAATCCAATAGAGCGCAGTTAACTGTACATGACGGATTTTCAATTTTATGACAGTCTCGAACCAGTCGTTCATAGAAAAGGGCGCGTCGTATTCTGCCCGCAAAGCTAAAAAGCAGTATCTCCATTAAAAAAATTACCGAGTAAATCAAGGAAACGTGAATGGAGCAATGTCTATCATTCAAATGAACAGTATTTTTTTTTGCTCAGTCAATAGATATTAAATTAATACATAAATGTTATTTTATTATAATTATAGAAAAAGGTATTTTTATATAATTTAAACCTTGAAACTGTAAATAAGCTACATGTCACATACCCCAGATGAATATACCGCAAATTAAAAATGCTTACATTTTAATATTTTTATGGAAATACGGAAAACAAGCTTATTAGAAAGGTAAAATATGACCTCAGGTATCCAAGACCACAAAAAAAAACATTTTTCAAAAATTATGGATTTACTGCCTTTTAGCTTAGTGCGGCAATATTGGGGACTGCAATCTATATTGGGTATCGTTCATAGGACAGACTTTTAAGCTTAATTTGAAAATAGCAGGAATATTGATGTAATACTTATTCCATGTACGCCTCTGTATTTAAAAAATATTCTCGTGTAACGTATGCCAACTGTTTTATGCAATTCCACTTATATTGCTTATATCACAATTTCATTAAAATATATAAATTTCTTAGCAATCGTGCTGCATTGCTGCAATGTAGCATAGCAAGGTTGCCGTGTAGCATTAAAAGTGCCCAACTGGCGGCGAACTATTAGGACAGATATGGGAGCCTTTGGTAATCGGCGTGTTGTCATTCACCGTTCATTTAAATCAATAAATACATTATCGGTGTTTGGAGTTCGCACGAAATGTTCGTTTTGATTCTCGTGATGTAATACCCTAAACGATCGCTCACGCCAGACAAGTTTCTCGATAATTCGATGAATAAATTGTTCCTCGAGTTACGTTAACTACCTAAAGCCTCCCGAGTACCCGTGTACAGCTTGTAAATAGACAATTCCTAGAAATACAGCCCTCAAATATCGCTTCAATTTAACCCCTTCGAATAATAAAGCGAAACGAGGCAATTGTTTCAGCTCGAAAGTTTACAACTCTGATCACTTAATCAATTAAGTAATATTTAACTTGATTACTGGCAGTAAAGTAGGATAACACAATTAACTCCACGGCTGTAAACATCTCTTTGATTAATTAAATTATATTTAATCGGATTGGAAGATATTGGTTTTGCTTATTTAAATAGGCAATTTATATAATTAATAAAAAAAATTTTTTTGAAGGGTTGATAATGTTACCGAACCTGCCTACGGAATCTTCCAGTGTTTCTGACAGTAGCCGAGCGTCCGTACACAAGTATAAATACGTACCCCGCCGCGTCAACTCTGAAGCTCTACATCTACAGCCTATTTATGAAACGCCAGTAGGGCCAGGTAAAGTATTTTTTTAAATTTTGACACTAAGTATAAATGTCATCCCCGATCTAGGCCCAGTCACATGTCATCATATACATGTTCACCATATATATCTAAATAAGTGTCGAGATCTTTATAGTGTCGAAATTTAATCGCTATTTACACGTAAGTTCAGTGATGCCTCGACGCACACAGACCACCAAAATGTATAGACATGAACTAACGTAAACTTTTGAGTACACGGTATGGTTCCAATACGTTTGACTTAAAAAAATACTACTAACTTACAAATTTTGAAACAATTTTGAAAAATTCAAACTTATTACTTTTAAAAAGTATAATGTCTAAATAAATAAGCCGCGCTTTAATCCAAGCAGAAGTTTTACTTGAAGAGACTCACTTAGGAAAGGAATTAAAAAAAAAATTAAGAAAACAATGTCTGGTGTAAAAAATACTTTTTGTATATTATTTATATTATTACTTTTCCCTCTGACCACACAACCGACGTACCTATACCTACGTCTCGTTTATTTTTTATTTTTTAGTTGGATAAAGGGAATGAAGATCTTAGATCCCAATATTGCTTTTTTCGGAATACGGACGATTGATTAAAAAAAATGATGCGGTATTTAATACTAATGCGATATGCATTCACATAAAAATTAGCACAGGAAATTAACACAGATAGGACTTCAGTGCAGTGTTTACTCTATTGGCGAAGGCATGTAGTACTAATCTATGTACTTATCTAAAAAAAATATTTTTGGCATTTAATGCTTTATTTATATCTGTATTTAAATTCTGCATATCAGCCGTAAAATAATACTGTTATAATGAAAGGCAAATAAACATTTTTACTCAGCTCCACCTGTTGCCTCATCGATTAAACTATTTCACCGCCAGGTGATTACTTGCCATGACAATCATAGATGTCAGTACTACTAATGGTTGAGGCAAAAATCAAAACATTAATTAATTACAGTGAAAATAAAACAACTGTGATGTATTATTATTAATTGCAATCATTGAATAATAGAACGATGATGTTTGAGATAGGTAGCTATAGGTATAATGAGAAAATAAATAATTTTTGTTCATTTTCACGCTCAACATGTTGCCTGTAGGTAGGCGCTTAGTGGTCAGAAGTTTATATTATTACTAAAGAGAATGTCTTCGTCAGGAAATCCTCACTGGAATCACATCGGCCAAGTTTATGAGAAAAAATGATGCAAATGAATACGAGTACAAGCATGATATAAGAGGAAAATATTGAAATAGACTGCCATTCAGGAATATGTAGTGTAGTGAAGATCGGTAATGAAATGTTTAAGGAAATAAGAGTAAGAAAGGAAGATAAAATGTCTAAATTTAAAATAAAGCTTACAATATACTGGTTTTGTAATTTTTGCTTGATTAAAAATGGATGATTTTTTTGTTTATATTAGAGATACGTACATATATGCTACGGGCACGTAAGACGGAGACCACCAGACAACACGATGAAGCAGGCAATGTATATGGACCTTCATCGACAGTCATTTAGAGGAAGACCAAAGAACTCCTGGATGACTCAATGTTCTATCTTTGTTTCAATTTTTATTTACTGCATTTAAATTCTTCTCGGTATATTGCAGCTTTTTATTCATTTTTTATAAATTTATTTAAAAAAAATTATTATTGATGGATGATGATGCTATTTTTTGGTGCAACATAATTATTTTAATTTACACTCAATTTTACTTTGTAATGCACACATTTGAGATAAATTTAACACTACTGTAGTTTCGAGAGGAGCAGTCCCAGTCATAGATTCAATTACACCTGAGGATATAGGGACTGGTCCTCTCGAAACTAGTAATGACAAAAATTTAATTCAACGTGCGTGCATTACAAAGTTCAACGTGGTAGAAGTTAAAATAAGAACGTATTATTTAATTTTAAAATAATTTCAACAATATTATTTCAACACCAAACCTGAATCTATTATTTCTTAATTAGCTAACCTAAAGCCTGTATTATTTATATTTAAAATTTCGATGCCAAAAATGAGGTCACACACTCACCAACACTTGACTCTTTTACAAATAAAATTGATGGAAGCTGGTTAGTTGGTTATTGTGCGTCCGTCCTGATGAAGATACAATCAGTACCGAAACCGGTAGATGATTAAAACCAATCAGTGTGGTTTATACAAAGTGTGTTAATTAATGAAATTATTAAGTTGCATGATGCGCGCGCATTTCATTGTATCCTAAAAAATCACACAAAATCCCCCTAAAGAAGTATAAATTCAAAAATAATTATGTAGAATGCGACCGTGCGAGGGAGGGCGTCCCTGTCGCGAAACAGAAGTTGCCAGGGTGTAAATTTATTACACAATACATAATATACAGAGTGTCCGGTGACCGGTGTCGGAGTCTTTAATAGAAATTTGGTCAGGCAACAGTAAAGAAACAAACCAGTAATGGCGGCCGCTCTATCTAGTGTCCTGATAAAACGGTAATTTTGGTCCATTATTTGCTTTTTCAGCTTAGCAAAACTTTAAAACTTCATTGGAAATTTTGTTCTTGCACCATCCCGGACCGGATAATAATTCAGTGTATAATGGAAATCAAGATGTCACAGCTCACGCGCAAATACGAGATTGAACTGAATGACAGGGCGAGGGGTTACCGCCGGGTGCGGGCGGGGCGGATTTCAGTTCCAATGTCGCCGCACGGCAATTTACGTTGGTCAAGCTATACGTATAAAATTTGTGGCGGATTGAAATCATAGATGGCGGGTGACATCTATGTGGCCACGGTTGCGATAAATGTTCTGGAGAAGCAGCGCGTCAACAGGGTCACGACAGACCAGGGCCGGCTCGAGGTTGGCGCGCGAAAAATTACTACGGTTTCTACCGCCACGGACCAAGCCGCAGCATCAGGAAAATTCGCTAACTTAGATTCACGGGCGTGTCGTTTTTATTACGTTATTATTAGTTGCCTATAAATATCCCGCGTATAACCTTTCAACTTTTATTGTAATTTTGTTCAATACATTGTGTTTACATAATATGGCTTTTACTTACAAATTATACCCCTTTCGCATCTAGCGCAGCAGGAATTCTCGTAAGTACGAATATAATCATATCCAGTACTAATTATTAGTCAAATGCTGTAATCAGCAGAATATTAAAGACCGGTAGGTAATGAATTTGGTTATATGGTTGACGTTTTCAATGACAATCTAGTGAAAATAAAGTTTACACTTAAAGACACAATACTATTTCATTACTAACATCAACTGTTAATTGATACATGTAATGATGTGTAATATATATTTTTTATAGACATTACTTCTCTGTATTTTATATTTTTAATTTTTATACTCATATTTTAATGCTTGTACCTGATACTTTCACTGCTTATACGTGTACTTTAAAATTATATATTTTATATTTTACTGCTTATAACTGATATTGTTTAATGTATATACTTTTTGAATTTTATGTAATATTTTTCATGTAAATGTCTGTAATGGGCGTTACCAAGTAAATAAATAAATATTTAAATGTGTGGTCGCGCTGGTTGACGCCACGATTTCGTAGAGACGCTGTCATAAAAGTATGAAATAGCAGAACTACCTCCATAAATTTAATACTATCTTTATAATATCGCAATCTTTTTTTGAACCACCTAATACGTGTTAGTAGATTAATTATCGAAAACATAATTAATTGCAGCACAGCGTACGGTGTACTGTGTACCATGTGGCGTGCAGTGTGCGACATCAGATATCGCGCTGTTAAATACCCGTTATAATATGTTAAATCCATCAGCAGCCGGTGACCCTCGGATAAATTAATAACTCCGCCGGAATATGGCGCCATTAATTACCGCGCACCTTTCTCGGACAGGTCAGAGGTCGCAGCGAGATAAAAACTATGAATAATTAGCAACGCGACCCGCGCAGAGAGCTGGCTAACACAGATAAATGAAAGAATATGTCAACTAAACATTTTTACTGTGTTCTAACGCAGTCTAGGCGTACGGGTTATAACATGGATGATACTTAAATACAACAGAATACGGGAAATTATAATCCACTAAGTGCCAAAAATAAAAATATCAGGATAAGTAAACAAATTAGTACTTTATGCCTTCGCCAATACATTAAATACTACACTTAAGTCCTATCTGTGTTAATTTCTTAGTTATATGGGAATGCATACCGCACAATATTAAGTGCCGCGTCATTTTTTACTCCCTTTCTTTTAACTCGTAACGTCTGCTTGATTTTCCGAAATTTTAACGGTTTTTAATACTCCCTTTCGTAGGGTCGCCCGACTGGAGTCCGACGCGTGGAGTAAGCGCGAAACCCATTTCAACGAGTAAATGAGAAAGGGAGTATAATAAAAACTTTTTTTTATAGTTAGTTTTTTTAATAAATAAGTTTTAATGGAATATTAAATTCATAAAATGCAATTCGCAAAAACTGAAATCGCCTATGAGCTACACGTACATACATAGCTCAGAATCATTAGCAAATCATTTCTAGTCAATCATCTTCTTAGACACACCTCTTCTGGCTTTTCAAACCGCTACCCTTTTCCCACTTATTCTTACTCCAATATCAGTTATTTCATATTTTATTGAGCCCTATATTGCATTATTAAGTTTTATTATTATTTTACATATATTACATACATTTACACTATATATAAAATAAGTGATTGAATAGCGTGGTTTTCAGATGTTCCAAGTTGAAAAACAACCCTTGACTTACGTCCACGGTGTAGAAATCTGCCCCAGAAGCCTCCGACGTTGATTGATGGATCCGGGTGGTCACTGTGGCGAACCGGCGCATCTCCCGCGTCTCACCATCCCCTAATCGTCGCCGGAAGCGGGAAGTGAAACCTGAACAACGGATGTCGCATTTGTCTTTTGCTTGAAAACTGTAACGCGTTAAGGAAACGGAGATACGCTTTGGATGCCGTATTGTTGTCCATACAATGCTTATATAGGTACATACCTAAATATACTTTTAACTGTGCTATTATATATACATTTTGTTACTATCCATGCATATGATTTTTATATATATTACTCTACTTTCACTATTGCTTTTGTATTTTACAGTATATTCTGTTCTTATTATCCACATTTTATATTTATATACTCAATTAATTAATTAATTAATTTTATAGCTATATAGTATTTTGTTGTATATCTTTATTATTTTTTGTTCTAACTATATTGTTCAGCTGCTCATCTCGGCACAGGTTCTCCCTAGTGAGATGAGCGGCTCCATCTCCTGTCATGTAACAAGATGAAGATAAATAAATAAATAAAATAAATAAAAATAAATAAATGCAATAAGTAAACTTTGTTTCTTCAATTACTCTTTTTGAATCTGCATTCATAACGTTACTGTTATTTTTGAACCATTATTTTCAACATTTCTCATTTCAGCAGTCCACTAGAATATTTTCTGATCTTCTAGGACACATCAAGAATTAACGTAGTAATAATTTACACCTGATGATGAGAGATTGAACCTCTAGAAACTATAGTAGTGACAAAAAACTCAACGTGTGTGTTTATTTAAGTAGGTATTATTATTTAATTAATTAGGCATGACGCTTAGGTACTATAAATGTGGTGTAATTTACAAATTTTACCAATTTAATGCTCATACATATTTATCAATTTTTAGTGTAATTAAAAATTAATAAATATGTATGAGCATTAAAACAACTAATGAGTTCTGGATCTGACACAGCTATATAGGGTGTCTCAGTGCTAGTAGCATAAACTGAGTCAAAAATGTTCAAGCAACTATGACCCAATTTCAAAAGTTATGGAGATATATAATATCAAAATTTGAATTTTTTTTCAATATTTCTGACTTTTTTTTGTAAAACGTTGGACTATCATTACAGCAACTTACATCGAATATGAAAAATTTCCATTAATATAAGTCAAATAAAAAAAAACATTCGAATTCGAATTGGAAAACATTCCAATTGGAATTTCTGTCGGGTTTTTATCATTTTATTTTACTTGTATTGAAACGAATGAATTTTTTGTAATCGAGATAAGTTACTGTAATGATTGTTGAACGTTTTGTAAAATAAAGTCAGAAATATTGAAAAAAAGGGAAACTTTGATATTGCATTGGGTCATTGCTGCTTGAACATTTTCGACTCATATTCAAGAAAGGGAATATAATCCATCTGCGTTATTAATGTTTTTCAAATAATCCTGTATATGAATAAATTATGTCACATGCATTTTTTATCTTTCTTATACTCTGTGCCCTCGACAATCTTCACAAGTACTCTACTCAAACGAAGGAAAATCTAACAAATGTGACTGTTAAAGTATTCCAAATTTGTGTATCTCCGTGTGTAAAGGCACATTCAGACGATGCACTTCATTAGTTAAGGGCAGATTTTAAATTCAATTTCCCGACAGTCACGAAATATCAACTCAGACCCTTGGAAAAAAGACCCTCCAAATTGCACCTCCGCCCTTACCAACTTCCTTCCCGAATCTTGGGTGTACATTCTTTTGATGCCGAAATAAGTTATTCCCAGATCGGCGGCGAACCCTCGCCCTCCGCCTGCAGAGAAGAATGTAGCAGTGTGCAGTACGTATTTCAGGATATAACGTGTCAGGGGCGCACTTGCAAATTCTCACCAGGACGCCGGGATACGCGAGCACTGACAAATAAAAACAAAAATAATGTTTTTATAATTTTGTACTCGCCCGTTGGTTTAGAATGCTTCTCATATTTATTTATTTGTTTACGCCCATTAGGTATAGGCTTTTACATAAAGAATATAATATAAATTTCAAAAAGCACATACATTATACAATATCTGTATAGCACCAAAACATGAGTATAAAATTGAAAAATATAAAGTAAAGAGCAGCAATGCGTATATATATATATATATCATAAATAATAATAATAAAATATATCATAAAATTAAAAAGAACATACATTAAACAATATTAGTTATAAGTAGCAAAATATAAAAAGTATCAGTAATAGCACCAAAACAAGAGTATAGAAATTAAAAATATAAAGTACAGAGCAGCGATGTGTATTGTCAGTGCACGATCATTCATTTATGTCTCCTTTTTATTTACGTATTTTACCTTTTTTTTAACTTTTTACTTATTTTACCTTTTTTTTCTATGTAGATGTTCTATTACTTGTGATAAAATATTTTTTTTGAGATTTTTTATTTACTTTTATACGTTTTGACTGTGTAGGAGTACACGTACACTTACGTTGGTTAGGTCACCAAAGAGGCCACAAAGGTGAGATTCGGAGCATCGACCTTGGCAGCGGAAAGCGAGCCAGAGCATACACACACAAATGTGGCGAGTCTGCCGCGTCAACAAAACTGAGGCACAGCAGTGTACACGAGGCAAGGACACAGGGTGATACCCGGAGCATCGTCAGCATACACACACAGCTAGACTTCAGTTCTTTGTTCGCAAAACGTATAAAACTAGTCAACGCCCTGTACGGGCATGTCAGTCTCTCAACGACCCCCGGCGTAGGCCGGAGACCCTGGTCCGTTGAGTCTTTATCATTGTCTTTATTACCGTAATTATGTATAACTTGTAATTGTTTTATCGAGCGAATAAAATCATCAAACATTTCACGACTTTGGAGAATTCCCGTCATATGACGGGTGGTGACCCTAAAGCAGCTTTCTCCTCATTCATCGATCTCTACAAATTGGTGACTCCCGGCGCTTACCTTTTCAAACCCCCAGAACTGTGTACGATATTTTTTAAGGAAATGGTGTAGATACATCTTTTAATTGTCATTTATTTACGTATTTACTTTTGTTTCGTTACATTACTTTCGTATTTACTTTTGTGAAATCTTATTAAAATTTTAATATACAAATCTTTTTACTGTACCTACTACATGTATGTGTTTACTATTATAATGTATTTAATTTTTGTTTCTATTAATTTTCTCCACTATGAAAGATAATGTATAAACCTTTTAATCTCCTAGAGAAATCTCATACGTACACTTATGCCCTTATAGTGTGCTATACAAATATATATTCCGCTTGCCCATATTTGAAAAATTATACATAAAAAAAACTAACCCATATAAACCAAGTTTCTATTTTACTCCCTTTCTTTGTAAATTAAGTTTACCATCATGTAATTAAATAATTGATTGACTGAAAATGAAACATGTCTAGACAAATATCTTTGTCAAAAGTCTCTAAAAATATCTCTTTATTATTTGATTTCTTCCCAAAAAACCGAAGTGTGCTGTCATCTGTGAACCAATTGTCATAAATTTTCGAAATTCGTAGTGAAGTACCTATTATACCTACCGACGGATTAATTCAAATTTTAATATTCCGTGACGTTGTCAGGCCGCTGTTCGTAGTAATAAAACTTTTGTAATGATTCCAATTTGAAAAAAACATTAAAATATCTAAAAATCATTAATATTTAATTATATATTAATTATTATATATAATATATATAATTATATATAATTATTAATATTTTTTAACGAAAATTTTATAGATCTTCTTGATCGTTGCCACGAGTCTGCTCGCAAAGTTTCAGCTCAATTGGATCACGGAAAAAGGGTTAAAAATCGATCTAAAGTTTTTTCACCCGGCAAGCCGGCAAGCATGCAAGGAGACGCCACAAGTTAATATAAAGGGAGTAAATAGTACCAAATTTCGGATTATTAGAAATTAGAATAATATCGTTTTTTCTAGGAGTGTGCTTGTTTATACAGATCAGTAGGATATTTATAAATCCAAAATAAAAGATTTTATGATTTATGTAGGTATAACGTCGCGAGAATGTCATGAGAAGTAAAATATTTCTACATATTTTTAAAATAAAAATACGAAATATTTTCTTCCCGGGAACTTTGCAGCGGCCCTGGGTTGAAGCGCCCGGAGGCCCCCCACGAGAGAGTTCATTACTGTTTATCGCCTCGATTCGGGAAGCCGTGACGTCACAATGCAATCTGAATTGTCATCGCCGTATAAATAGTCACAGTGAAATTATTATCAACAATTTTATTATTGTTGAGCCAAATTAGACTCATATTCTCAAAAATCAACATATGTTATTTTACAGAGAGAGGAAGAGAGAGAGAGAGAAAGACCAAAATATCGATTTAAAAATTCATTCGTTTCAGTACGAGTTAAATAAAATGATAAAAATCCTGAAAAATTTCCAATTGGAGTTCGAAGGTTTTTATTTTTTTATTTGACTTGTATTTAAGGGAATGAATTTTTCATCTTCGATATAATTTACTGTAATGATAGCCCAACGTTTTACAAAAAATAAGTCAGAAATATTGAAAAAAAATGCAAACTTTGACGTTGCATATCTGCGTAACTATTGATATTAGGTCATGGTTGCTTGAACTGACTCATTAACAAGGCAGGAATATCGTGCGAGATTATTAATGTTTTCCAAATAACCCTGTATAGCTTCGTCTCTGTGAGACTTCCATAATTTATCCTAAATTAATTAATCATCTCTCTGGGGACCAAATCCAATAACTGTGTTCTTAGAAAATACTTTCATATATTGTTAAAATTATTTTTTATTTCCCAAAAATTAAGTCTGCCGACATATTTCTGAGAGTAAGGATTTCTCAGTTACATTAGTTCCAATTAACGACTTCTCAATGAAAGTTTTCCTTTCCCATTTTAAAATCGACTTATAAATGAAATTTAAGACTTCTCGAGTTTAGTACGAGACGGGACATTCATACATATTAAGCGGAAATCGGGACATAGTTGAATTTTCATGAAGAAATATACTCCGCCCCAGTTTCAGAGTCTGAAAAATAAGCTGAGTATTCAAATATCTGAAAATTTTCAAATCGCAGCATTCGCTCGTTTACTGGGGTGACGTCATACATATATGAAAATAAGGATTTGTAAACTAATGCTCCAATTTGAATATTTATAACGTTATATATAGATTGATCATGAAGACTGATTGAAGTTTCTAGAAAGTTATCTGGTAGAGATTGTTTTTTTTTAATTTTTCTGTTTTCCGAAAGGAAGGAAGACATTTGTATTTCTCGAGTGGTCAATACGTAACGATCGGTTCAATATTTTATACATACAAAGAGCAACAGATAATATTAAAATAATGATTCTGCGTGTATTCTGATGTTTAAAATTAGTCATAAAATATTTTTTTGCAATATATAAAGGCTACTTAAACACTATATTTTTGTATTTTTCATTTGTACGCAGTCAACTGGAGTTTGGATCAGTAGTCTGGAATACTCATTATTCTACATACTTGAGTGAGCGACTTGAAAATATTCAACACAAATTGCTCAATATTTTAAATTTCCGTTCCCGTTTAGAATTCAATTCATACACAGAAAGCGAGTGTTATCATAAAATCCCTCCTCTATCACATCGAAGATGCATACAAGATCTGTGTTATCTTTATAAAATCTTGAATAACTTGGTTGATTCACTCTATTTATCAGAACAAATAGGTTTAAGCTACATACTCAACGCGTTCAAATAATTTATTTTACCCAAACTTTGGTAGGACTAACTACTAAAACTGCTTTGTAACTCGCTCCACTTCAAAATACAATCTGTTAAATTCTACAAATAACCTAGACATTTTTATTGACAATTTGCTTTTATTTAAAATGAAACTGCGTAATCTCATTTATGATTATTGAAATAAATTTAATACTTCTTTAATTTTATCCCATTCCCTCCCTCTTCCCACTGTTCCCATTTTATGCATTATCATAATTTAAATCTTTGAAATATTTATTATTTATCACATATTTATTATCATTTTTTTTACTTCGGTAGTTTTTTTTTCCAGCTTCGAGAAAACTTCACTGGTCATGCTAAATGTATATTTTTTTGATATTATATAATTTTTTTTATTACATTGTACTGTATGTTTCCCAAAAAAAAAATAATAAAAAACACTGACACAAAATAAAAATAAATTATACAAATTACATAAGTAATTTGATAAAGTAGTAATGTATTCAAAGTTATCCTGGAAAAACCCAAATTCTAAGTATGTTGTGGTATAAGTATATGTAGTATATATGGTACAAGTATATGTAGTATTCCTTCAGAACTTCAAGCGAGAATTTCGAACAATTCATAAAAAATATATTAATCAATTAGAAAAGAAATACAAAAAAGTCAAAACAACGACAAAAGATTTTAGCTGCTACTGGGATTCGAACCAATGTACCTCCACTCTATCCGGGAATGGCGCTACAACAGTCTAGTACATTAACGTAAATTTTTCGACCTTTTATGTATTTTTTTATTTTTTTGCAATCCACTTTTTATAAGTTCTGAAATTGCAACTTCATAATAATAATGCGTTTTCTTTAATAAAGATTAATTATTTATTTAGCGAAATTCACTGAACACTATGATCATGACAGCATAATATTAAATGATTCGGTATCGAAACAATTGGCATATATTATATAATATTGTTACGATTTCGCGGTGATGGAGTTCGAATATAACACCTCGAAATATAAATACCTTTTATATTTAAATAATTTTAATGATTCAAAAATCACGTCCACTTCGATAACTATGACGACGCATATAAGTACCATAAGATAACTGACTACTCTTGAAGACAGGCAAACGATAAGCGATATGAAATACCTTTATAAAATACTGAATAATCGCATAGATTCACCTGAAATTTTAAATTCGATACACTTAAATGTCCCGCAGAGACGAACAAGAGCATCACGCCTTTTCCACTTTTTCATTGGAGAACAAACTACGGTCAAAACTGTATTATTAACAGAGTTCTAGATACCTATGACATGGCCTTTGCAGATCTCGACATTTTATGTTTAAGCTTTGAGCAGTTTACAAATTCCCTTACGTATAAACTCGCGCGATGACATTTTTCTTCCCACACATGTGAACACACACACGAATACATAAAAACCCACACACATGGACACATAAAAACACACAAATACACACACTCACACAAACTCACTATTTGACATATTGTTTTTTCTTATTTTTTTAATCGATCCTGGTTTAATATTCTTGTATATATTTGTTTTCTTGTAATTGGCCCAAGGCTCTGTACATCAATAATTGTTTTTTTTTTAAGATTTATTAATTATATGGCTGTAAGAAAACCAATAAATGAAAAATAAAATAAAATAATTCACATAACTATGTATACAACAGAACTCGGTAGGTTGGTCCTCCCTCGAATAATATATTGGTAAATCAACCAAACAACCGAACAACAAAACTCGTCCGACCTACGGGTCTTACATACTGGCGGTCCCTTGCCATCCGCGCTTCTGTTTCTAGAACTACCTTGAAAGTGCGCCACCCATTTCAGCCATTCTGGGCGTTTCCAGACTCTTCACGTGATTAATTTCAAACTTTATCAAACATAATTATTTCACTATCTGTCCGTCCATGATTTCATTCGAATTCACGGCTAAAAAACAAATAAAATGGCCGGAAATAGGGCGTGAGTAAACGCGAACCGGCCGCCTAACGCATGTTGCTACCGCCGCCTCCCCACGGACCGCCAATAAGATACATAGAATGACTGGTAGGTGCGTGTTTGTGGAATGATCATGTTTATAGCAAGCTAAGGCGGGAAATGATGCAGAATGAATGAAATAGTACTTAAATTTACATTGTCGGTTTATTGAAGAAACAGTTTTACAACAAGAGAGAGTGATGTGGTGATATCGTGTGCTTTCGGTCGGCTCCTCGCCGTCGAATCGGGCTTCTCATTGGTAGATCGCCTCGATCGTAATTGGTCCATTGGCACGCTCGAGGGACTAGAGTCCGGTAGGCCTAGATGCTTCACAATACTATAAATATATACTAGGGCTTAGCTAAAACGCGAACCAATGTTCCGTCATTTTTGACGGGATACAGTTAGTTTCAATAATAATATTCAATAATAAACTTGTTTGTTAAAGACGCTCACCTACTTTCTGGTCCGAGATTCGAACGCATTTCGTTTGTACCCATCTATATATTTTTTATTTAAAAAAAAAAATTATATAAAAAATAGTTATACCTGTTGTGAGCTAAAGATTCTTCAAAAGAGCTTTATTTATTATTATTAGGGAGACAGAGATTTTTAGTGGGATTATGACATGTGTCACATTTTCAAACGGATTTTTAGTGGTCTCGTAGATAATCTCATGAAAATTTCAGTACGGAACTATTTTCAAAATATTTTTCGGTTATGAAAATGTCGACCTATTAATGCGTCAACTGCTGATACTGTTGACGCTCCGGACGTGTGGGGGAAGGGGGGGGGGTGGAGTTAAAACTGTGAACATAACATGGTGTGATTGATGGTGCGATGGGAGGAGACACCATGGGAGAACTTGTTTTTCGCAGCATACACATCTGTGTAATAAAATCTCATCACGGAAAAACATGTCATAAAGCTTTCATCACTGAATGTTTGATAAAGAGTGATTAAATTTTTTTTCATTATATCTAAATATATTTTTGAATTAATAAATGATTTCCAGTGCGTAAAATCATGAAATTACCTACACGCCGTTTCTCGCGAGGTAGGCAGAGAGAATGGAGGGTCACAGTCTTTTGTCTTGATTTATACCCCTTCTTACGCTATATCTTCCATAGTTGAAGATTATAACAGTACTTGCTGTAACCCCCTGAAAAATGACGGTACTTTTACATGTCGATTCCTAAGGAATAAGTATTTATTTATTTTATTAAAAAATAAAATCGTAAAAAAAAAATTCGAAAAAGAAATCGAAAAATTTTTTTTTTCAAAAAAAACTTTTTTTTTCTATAAAAAAAAATACGAAGTTACGGGGATAGATAGGCAGACAGATGGACGGACGGACAGACAGACAGACAAACAACGAAAATATTATAATTGGGATATTTATTATCTATTTTTTACTTAACTTTTGTTTTTACTTTTACTTTTTTTACTTTTAAAACAAAATCTTTAATTTTCCAGTGTGTAGTTTTCTGGGATATTCTGTCGTGTATATTTGATCGCTCTGGCCATTGTTTCAATAATTTCAAACGCAATATTTTTGGGATCCCAATATTGTACAAAGTAATAATCCAAAGTAGGCGTATATCCATAGACTGAAATATTTCTGCTTTCAAGTATAAATAATTAGACGCCCCCGGATGAATGTAGTTGATTACGTGCTCGGAAAATGAGAAAATTTCCAGCGCTAATGTTACGAATGCAATCAGCGGCGCCAAGCTTTTCTCAAAAGTGCATAGGACTGCAATTGCAATACCGTGCCGTAACCGACTTACGGCGCGCTAGTCAAATTATATTACACAATTTAATTCCATCCACTTCTTAGTGCCCGCCCAGCCAACAGTACTATTAAATACGTTACAATATTTTTATATGTACTGGATTAATTACTGTATTTTTGTCCGTAGAGGGATAATCATTAATTAAGGAAAATTTTATAAGTCTCATACAGACGAAGCTATTTATGTGTAAATTTATGTATTCGGGTCTTTATAGGGTGGCTACCGGTAACGGAGCTTATGACCTTTATAAGTAATTGTGTTCTTAGAACATATAGGTACATACAAAAACATATGTTATAATATAAACTGGTCTATAATATATAAATTAAAAAGAATATTGCTTCATACTAGTTGCATTAAATATTTTTAATAAGGCTCATAAATAACATATTATACAAATTTAAAAAATTTGATTACTTTTAGAGTGGATTCGGTGAACGTTGCATTGTATTGAGTAACAACTTAAGCCAGATAATGCAGGTCATAAGCCACGCGGCCACTGCATAAAGACTTCTATAAATGTTTTACATGTAAATGGCTTAATTTCCCTGAGATTCCAATGATTTCTCTTATTATATACGGAATGAAAAAATATATATCCATAGATATATAGATAGATATATATTTTAACGAACGGAATCATACATCGTTTTCTGTAAGACTATGTCGCGATGAACTCACTTATAAATCGTGCTATAAATTCTAATTACAATAATTTCGTTATCTGTCTGTCTGTCCGTCCGTCGGTCCGTCCGTCCGCGTAACTATGTAATGATTTTTTTCGAATTACGAATTTGAATTACAAAATGAACGAATTATATATATTATTATAACTAGTCATAAACCCGTGTTTAAAAAATCACTAGCCAATAATAATTAATAACGACTCTCGCATGTATCCTGACTGACAGACAACAAAATTATTATATTTAGAAGATTCATCATCATCATCATTCTTGGCACTACAACCCTTGGTGGGTCTTGGCCTTCTCAATAATTTAGAAGATTACTCAATATTTATAGTACAAATAAGACATTAACTATTTTAAAGCAATTTGTGTTAGCAAAATCATGTTTTCTCATTTAAAATGCCAACAAAATGGGCACTTCCTTACGAAAATACGAAATTACATGGATGCTTACTGGAATTTTCTATCACGGTATGCCGAGGGTTAACCAAACATAATAATTCGCTCCGGGGGTGGGTTGTTTGGGAGAAAGGGAGGATACGGTTGATGACGTATGAATATGCATGCACAGGTACCATCAATTGGTGAACGTAGTAATCAAAGCGGTGAACTTTAATTGAGGATTCATTTTTTCCATCTCTATCACAGGTCGAACTAAGTATGTAATAGTACGTATGTACATATTGTACATCACGATGCGCCTAGTATATAAGGCGACGTATATGGCACAGGTCACATAAGCGGCCGTGCCACTCGTGTTGGTCTATTTTTTAATTTATTTTTTATTGTTCACAAAATAATATTTAAAGGAAGAAATCCTGACGATTTCTCAGGCTAGGTCTGTTGTAGAGAAATCGTCTCACATTTTAATGTATTTTCTGTGTTTAAAGGTGAAATACCATAAACAGTATAAAAGTAAGAGTAAAAGCAATAAACATAATAAAATTAATCAATATTAAAAAACGTTATTATTATAGATAATATCGACAATATAAAAATACAAAACAAATTAAATAAATTAGAAAAAAATAGTTTGATCTTTTTTATAATTTAAGAGCATAAAAGCATTAATCAATATATGATAAAATCAAAATAGATGAAATGTTGGAAAACACGATAAGTTCGGAGTAAAAAATTGATTTCAGACCAATTTGTTATACTGGCACCGTAAAAACTCGTAATCTCAAATACAGTTATACAACTGACGAAGGGCTGCACGGCCTTGCTGTAGTTAAAAAAATGTCAACCAGGCGACGAATGAGAAGGATCGATATGGGAGTTTTTGCTCAATAAAGGATCCTGGGTAAGAGGTGGGTATCATCTACTGTATCAGACAAACATGCACCGGGGAATGTTGCCACGGCGGAGGAGCTCCACGGAAGTAAAAGAGTAAAAGTAAGTAAGTAAAAGAGTAAAAAAAAAGTAAAAGACGCGGCCATATATTTTCTTAAATTCACATAAATTATTAGTATTATATAACTAAAGACATGTTAATAAAAATATTGCCACCTGTCGTGGCTATGAAGGAATGAATGAAAACAATGGAAATTAATTAGCTATTTATTAATTAATGGTTAATTAACTTACTATTAAATGGATAAAGTAACTTAAAATGAATTAAACTTAACGCTATTTTTAAAATACACGTTTTTCAATATATCACTCGTAAATGAACACGTTATAATCGCTGGATAACATGTATTTAACATTCACTAGAACATTCCATCTAATTTTCGTACGTATTATTTATTACGTATTTATTTCGCCAATTAGGTAGTCCGCTCGATAGCTGTCGCTTCGCAATTCACGACAAGCTACCCTGGGCGTCCTCTCGTGGCTCGCGCGTACATCACACTGAATCTAAATTTCTAACTGCGCGGCGACCCAGACCCGCGCTTTTTATATCTGCAAATGCTGGTGTTTTCGCAGTTTATAGATTATTCTAGTGTTTAGGAGAAGGTTCTCGTTGCTTCTCGGTTGTACCAGGCGTTTTTAGATTGTTAGACCAACCTAGATTGTTATAGGCCGTTCTCGATCCTACGATAGTGTTGTTCCAAGTGAAATGTTTCCAGGGGTTCGGACAGTTCGTAAATCCTTTTTAGCATCTCATTACGATATTACGGTGTATCAAAATAATAAAATGATAATAATAATTTTTACGAATGTCATCACTGCACGCCCCTGCCATTTAGTATATTTTTTCTTTAATTGGATACATGCATACAATATTGCATGAATGCAATTATTGGAACTCAATTTCTCACTACCGAATTGAACAAATTCTTAAGATGAAAAAAAATCATAGACGACAAACGTACTTAGAGTAAGTATACAAGAGTAAATATTGAGGGTAATCGCGGAGGCCGTGTTTAACCGGTATCTCAGATGAAGCCTCTTCTTTGGACAATAGAGAGTAGGCTGTGATGAAATCGCCAGGGAAGCAAATTTACCGCGCTCCAACCCTATTTCATCTTCCGCCTTGTTAGCCGAACAAATACTCCATTTGGATCGATGGATTCCACCCTTGTTTGTATTAAATCAAATACCTACGGTCGTTTTTCTCCGGAAGTATTGTATTTGCATCTCGAGGCTTAAGGGGGGGTGCTGATACGCATCTACAAGGGAAACCCCCCGCAATATTTACATCGGATAATTGTCATTTCCCCCTTCTCAAAACACTGGCAATATTGAAAGAAAATTAAAATAACTCATCAATATGATAATCTATTCCAAAACTAACTCTTCTAGTCGATTCGATCTACATATTATCATCAACAAAAATGTTCACATTGACAAGTTTACAGACAATATGTTAGTATACACGAATAACTATTAAATTATAGAAAATAACATATCTATTAAATTATAAGAATACAATGATTTTTTTTTTATACGGGATGTAGAAAACACCAGAAAACTCTATCGAAGATTCTGAAAGTCCGTAAAAACTTGAGCAAAAAAAATAATGTCATAATATTTTAACAATGTTTTTTTTCTTTAAATTACAACAATAGCAAAGTTTTTATTTAAACTCGTTTCAAAATTTTTGAAAACAAGTAAGTTTTTATGAAAATTCAATTGCAATTTAAAAAAGTGATAAAAAAATATGCGTAGGTACTTAAAATCTACGCATCCACAAATATATACTATAGTAAGCAACTGTTTTCTAACAAAGGAAATTTTAAAATATCAAAATTGATGGGATAAGCTTTGATTTTATTCAAATAACATGATTTCTAAGAATCAGATACCTTTTTTGTGTATGATGTCGTAGGTGTCACATCTGCAGTTTTTTTAGAATAGTCTAATTTTGGCTAATTTTCCATGTGTTTTGCTTGTATGTGTTATGTTCAGTGTTTTAAATTAAGAATAAATATATAATTAACTTTTTCAAATAGTTAATCTTTTAATTTTTTTTTCACATTACTTAGTACTTATTTATTCATCTTCCATACATTCATTTTTATTTTGTTATTGTCTGTACTTCGATTCTTGATTTTTAATTTTAAGTATACGTTGATGAAGGGATCAATGGCCCTAAAACTTGGATTTTCAATAAATTAGTGGTGAAAACAATGTATATTCTAATTAATTATATTAATTATGTCGCCACGAAGCAAGAAGTTAAGAATATACAATTCGGATCTTCTACAAGGTGACAAAAATACACTCGCCATGACTCTCTATTTACTGGACATTTGGAGGCTGTTGATTCAATAAAATGATACATATGCATTTCGCAGGTATTAGAGGAGATAAGAGGAACCGGAAATAAAAAAAATAAAAACAGACCATACAGCATGACTTAAAAAATGCAATTACTCTTCCATCAACGGAATGCATAAATTATGTTTAAGGTAATAAGTGAAAATTTATATTATCTGTTCGCGAGCTGAAAAGAAACTGGATACACATATCGCACCCTTAGAATTATAGAGACCTAAATAAAAATTTAAAATTTTGAGAAAATGTTGAGTAAAGATTCTTAAATCCGTAAGTTTTGTATAAAAATAAGTATATTTGGCTATACTTTTGAAAATTCAAATAATTTTTTTTCTAAAATTAAATAAAAATAAAAATACTGATAATGAAATCTTAAGGTTTTGAATGAATTATGTCTCTATAATTCTAAATAAAATAATGGTTTAAAATCGAAGTCAGTATAGTAATTAAACTGTTGCTTTTTTTTATCTTACCAATTTGTTAACTTTGCTTTTCCAAATTTTTTACATTTTACGCTACAAAAAATTTAATTAGCGAGTAAATACTAAAAAAAATAATTCAGATATGTTTTGAGTTGTGACCTTACCGGGAATCGAATCTGAAACCACCGGTACGAGAATACAGTGTCGTGCCAACTAGTCTACGAGAGCCGCTATCGTTATATTGTTTTAAAAAATAGTACGAGTAAATATAAACATTCTGTGTGTAAATATGATTAACTTAAAACATGTTACTAATACAAAATTCATAATTTTATTGTATTTCGTTAATTTCTGGTTACAGTGTAAATTTGATATAATAAAACGAATACCGAATTGATGAAAATTTAATCTAAAAATGTTTGAAATGTGTTTAAAATGCATTAATTATTAATATAATATAATGAACTGTGCGAATTTTTGGTAAACTGGTTAAAATTTATGCTACATTATCGATTCTAAATATGGTGCTAAAATTATTACCCATTTGTCTGTAAATTTATTTACCAACGTACCTGGTACGATTTTAATGATTTATTCGGCTTTTATTATGCTTTCACGTAGGTTTCGTGAAACATGCGATTGTTTAGGGCGTTAAGGCCAAAATAAATCGAATAAAAGGTATTTATAAATTTCCTATATAAGCATTCTGAAATTCCCTCTTGCAATTATTTGCGCTAAAATTCTTACATATAAAAATTTCATATACCTATATACATAATATATAAAAATATAAACTGGTCCACAAAAGAAGTTAAAAAATTTAAAATAATAATTTTCAGGCGTATTCAAGTGTATATGTTAAATAATTCGAAATTATGTCATTATATACATTAAAAAGGCGGCCCTCGTTGCCCAGTCGGCATGACACTGGCTTCTCACACCGAGGGTTCCGGGTTCGATTACCAGTGAGGTCACAATTAATCTATGTGATTTACTTGCGCTAAAATTCTTACATATAAAAATTTCATATACCTATATACATAATATATAAAAATATAAACTGGTCCACAAAAGAAGTTAAAAAATTTAAAATAATAATTTTCAGGAGTATTCAAGTGTATATCTTAAATAATTCGAAATTATATCATTATATACATTAAAAAGGCGGCCCTCGTTGCCCAGTCGGCATGACACTGGCTTCTCACACCGAGGGTTCCGGGTTGATTCGCCTATAGGAGACATAGATCGATAGTTGGAAAAAAATCTCTCAGATCAATTGTGTGTGTCATTGTGCAGGCATTGTGTCCTTTTTCAAATTAGTAAAACTAACCGTGAATAGATATTATTAGTGGTACGTTGAATCCCAAATGTGAAATGTTTTAGGAACTGGAAATTTTTTTTTCTTTAAAGGTGAATTAAAGGACCGATTTTGATTATCATTTGGGATATTTTATAGATTTTGATTATTTTGATATTTTGATTATTGCTAAAGATATCTATACCCTCCTCGGATCCATTCGAGAATGCTATAGATATTTCTAGCAAAGTCCATTCGAATATATGAAGGAAACTGATTTAGAACATTGCTTTAAAATTTTTGATAATGTGTGCATGTTCTTACGGTGGAATTGGTGAACATTACATAATTACATTGTGTAAAAAGATCACTGAAACCTGATCATTAAGGTTATCTATATATAAGACTACACGTTTCCAATATAATCAGCTTCATGTCTGTGAGACTTCTATAATTTATCTTAATTAAATTTCACATTATTTAAGGTTATTCTAGTGACTTAGTCTTCGTATATTTTTTATTCTAAAGAATTATTACAAACTGCTTCGCGATTCTTAAAAATCAGTATACATATAGAAGCTTCACAGAATATATTTATGTAGAGGTCGATCTCTAACTTATGGCTCATTGCACTGTTCACGCTACTTGATATATAAAATAAAAATATAATTAATAAAGAAAAGGTCAAAAGTGGTTGGAATACGGAGAGGATTTATTTTCTTCGCCAGATGAAATATTTATATTCCGCACGCAAATCTAATTGGTCTCCCTTCCGTCCAGACTGGCTGGGCTTTTGTACTTGATCAATGGATTAACTGAGGCCTTTAGTGGGTACTTGTCATAATTTATGAACTCATGACAGGAGTATTTTTTTATTAGAGTATTGATAGGTTATAGATAAAATTTCATAAAATAAATTTATTTTTTATAATATTTTTTTAAACTTTATTCCAAATAGAAATTTTATAGAAAACAATACAGCATTAACTTATGAATAATTTATTTAATATTTTTAAATTTTCATGATAAACATTGTGGAAGTCCATTGAAATTAATTAAATTATAAAAATACTTAAAACAAATCGATTAATAAACACAACTTTTTTTATTTTATTATTTTATAACAAACATACCGTTAACAGGTCATTAATGACCCTAATAGATGGTCCTAGTGTGTTTTTGTTTATTGTTATCGTTTAACTTTGTTTACCTCACATTATAATACTCAAATTAATAGTTAAAATATTTTCGATGCTAACCTCATCATCTGCAGTAATAAATTTAAAGTTAAATGATGCAGTAAACATCTAAAACTTTTTAATTATTAATAAAAATGCGTATTATGAAGTAATAAATGTTCTGGTTACTAATTAATCTATTTTAAGTTAGTTAAATCTATACTGAACTCTATGATAAAATTTTTCTAACTACATGAGTTTATTTATTAAATACCAAGTTCGAAAAATATCTCGTTTTACGTATTCTTCTTTGGTTAAATAATAATTCTTCGGTCGGCAGTGCTTAATGTAAAAAATGACTTTTTGTGAAACAAGTAGTGGTAGTTTTCCCGTCCAGTCCAGTCCCGGGAGACCAGCAAATGGAACATTAAAAAGTCCTAGGTGATAGAAGACAGCTGTATGTTTTATGCAAAGGAAAATATTCAAGAGAAACCCTCCGAAGGACGAGCTAACGAGGTAAGGAGGAATCCTGGATGGGACGATTCATTTGAGCCACTTAAGACTGGCATTCAGAGGGAAATGTTATTCCTCGAGACATTTAATATTTTCTTCCTTTTAAGTGCGAGTACGTGACGAGAATTATTAATAGATAGGGAAATGGGGATTCAGAGCTTAAATGAAATAATCGAATTCTTTTACACGCCTTTGTCTTACAAAATGCTACTCAATTTTGCATGAAAACGAATATTCAAATTTTTATTTATTAATTTTACGAAACAATATGATGAATGAATGAAATCACCTTTTAATATTATTATTATTGTATATAATATTAATAAAAGTAATAATAAACACAAGTGAAATACTAAAAACTTTTATTCACTTGACACGAATGTAATTGGGTAACTGTTCTTAAATTCTCACTATATGTTTCTAGAATCTTCGTTGCATTTTTTATCTAGTTTCGTGGCTCGCACTTATTATCACTTCTGAATAATTTGTCTCTCATGTACCAATGTACGATACATAAATCACTCAGGTTCGCACTAGAAAACTTCTCGCCCGTCGGTAGGTACTTTCTTGATTTTCTTAGATTCACACATGCGCATGATTTCGCTTACTATGGTAATAGCCCGCTGTCAACTCTGACACACATTATGCGCAGTAGCAGGTTGATTTATTCTTATAGGTAATGTAGTTTTTTCGATATTTACAGAGATTATGAGAATAGCCCAGTCGCTTCCAGATTCATATGGACTATCCTAGAACCTTCTAGTGTCTTCCAATTTTAGTGTAAAATGTGTAAAGTGCTGTAAAATCATCGATTACATTCATTCTGATTCTACCATCTCGTGACAATACTATATAGGTACTGGCTGTAACAGAGCTAGTCCATACATGTAGATATTACTTTCTAAATTATGAGTCGAAAATATTCACGCATTAGTGTTCTAATACAAACGGAGATGAGCGTCTTCAAATTTTGTATTTAAAAAAAATAATTTTTTAGTTATTTTCTCTATTATGTTGGATGATTACATAACAGAAATTTGAAAATGAAATTTTTATCAAGGTTTTAAACATTTTATTTGATTTCTATTAAAGCGAATGAGTTTGTAATATTCGATATCAGTCACATTAATGATACTCCAACATTTTACAGAAAATAAGTCAAAAATATGGAAAAAATCCAACTTTGAAGTTTCTTATTTCTTTAATTAATACAGGAGCAAGGTGCAAAAGAGCAATTTGCTTATTTAGAAATTCAATTAAAAAAGTAATACAGATATATATTTAATTATTTGAATAGCATCAAGTACAACATAAAATTTTTATGTTTATATAGTTTTAAATATGCTATCAGGCAGATGGCGTCCATTATTCTCAATACGCTGCGCTAATCGAACTGCGAAGTTTCGTTCAACTTTTTCCAGCATATCGACGAATATGTTGGCGATAGTTTGAGAGTCCTGCGACGATCATAGTAAACAAATGATATAATATTCTATATACAGTAAGCGAGTTGAAAATATCCAACACAATTTCTCAATATTTTAAATTTCCGTTCCCGTTCAGAATTCAACTCATACACAGAAAGCGAGTGTTACCATAAAATCCCTCTTCTATCATATCGAAGATGCATACAAGATCTGTGTTATCTTTATAAAATATTGAATCACCCTATTTATTAGAGCAAATAGGTTTAAGTTGTCCTACATACTCAACATTACCCAAACTTTGGTAGGACTAACTACTTAAAAAACTGCTTTGTAACTCGTTCCACTTTAAAATGCAATCTGTTAAATTCTAATAATAATCTAGAAATTTTTATTGACAATTTGTTTTTATTTAAAATGAAACTCCGTAATCTCATTTATGATTATTGAAATAAATTTGATACTTCTTTAATTGAATCCCATTCCCTCCCTTTTCCCACCCCTCCCATTTTATGCATTATCATAGCTTAAATCTTTGAAATTTTTATTATTTATCACATATTCTTTTTCATTGTTTTTTACTTTATCATAGTTTTTTTTACCAGCTTCGAGGAAACTTCACTGGTCATACTAAACGAATATTTTTTTGATATTATATAAATTTCTTATTACATTATATATATATTTTTTTTTGGGACTATATGTTCCCAAAAAAAAAATATATATATATAAAATATAAATTTAAAAAAATTATAAAAAATAATTGTATCCTGACAAAGGGGCCATGGGCCCTGAAACGTATTGATATTTTTAATACAAAAGTGGTGAAAATTAAGTTCATTTTTATTAATTATATTAATAACGTCACCAAAAAATTATTTTGCTGCAAGATATTGAACCAGCTTTTCAACGACTAGGTACATTTAGCATTAGCAATATTGAATTAAAAGAAATGAAAATATCAAAAAGAAAAATTGTATATTTACTTTAAAAAATCTCTGTAAATTAATTTATGTCTTATCACCTAAAGTGGATCTTATGGTCAGCATGAAGAATGCGAGATTTTCACTCTTATTTGGACAATAGCAAAATAATACACATATGGGGTAACACTTATGGGGTATAAAAGCAAAGGCAGCAATATCATTTTTTTTTAATGTTTTTAATGCAGTCACAGAGGATCACTAATGATAGAATGAACTCAATTCTAGATTTTATGTGTCTATCCCTTCTAAAATCATGTTTTCTATAAATATATAGGCTATATTTCCTAGAAAATCTCGATTTCAGTACATTCTCCACGATGATTGCATTAAATTTTTTGGTATATTGGTGCCTTTGCTTTTATAACCCATGCTTCCACTCTCACACAGAACCCTCTACTAATTGGTAGTATAACGCTAACATATTCAGCACTACTCAACATCACTCAATCGTTAAAATCCTCTCGGCGAATTACAATAATTAACATTCTATGGGAAATGTTCCTTAATATAGTAGTTACTTTTGCAGACGATACAATACTCCTGTTCCACGCTTCAACATGGGATCTTGTTTTCAAAGCAGCTGAACTGGGTTGCAACATAGTAAAACACTGGCTGGATTGCCAACACCAAAACTGTGATTGCACCCCCTTGGAAAATGCAGATAGTGTGAAATACTTGGGAATCATAATAGACAGGCACCTAAACTGGAAACTTCACATTGAACTATTATCGGGAAAACTTTTAAAACTCATTTACCTTTTTAAATCCATACGTAATATTTTTAATAAACAGCAACTCAAAACTATCTATTATGCTCTTGCCCAGTCATTTTTGAACTATGCGATTCCAAGTTGGGGAGGTACTTACAAAACCACATTAAAACCAGCTATAACGGCACAAAAAACCTTGCTCCGAGTCATTAATAAGAAACCATTTACATACCAATCAGACAGACTATTCAGAGAATTTAATGTACTGGACGTTAGACAGCTGTTCGTTAAGTCTACCCTCATCTTCTACATCAAAAACACAAACCACCTAACAGCAACCAGTAACTCGCATTCACATAATACTAGACAAGCATTACGAAACCTTGACGAAATACCAAAAACTAAGACAACACATGGACAGAAAAATTACTCATACATAGGGCCTAAAATATTTAACATATTTAAAACAGACTTCCCGGAAATCAGAATATACTCAATTAATAAAATAAAAGCTTTAGCAAACAACTGGCTTACCTCCAAAGGTAGAACAGCAACTGAAAATTTACTTACTGTAATTGCATAATAATGTCTCCAAATAAAAATATATACCTATATAAATTAATTAATTAATTAAGGAAAATAAAAAACAATCTTAAACAAAACTTTAACCCTTTTTACATTAAACAATTATTCTACACATATTTACACTTGGACTTATGACTAACTCAACTTTCACTAACATTCCACTTGATACTCTGTAGATACATAATAACTACCTTATGAAAATAAATACTACTGACGAACTCGAAAAAATATTATAATTGTGTCCTATAACACAATTATAATATAAAAAATATTATAATTATGTTCTAGTAGAGTGGCATAATCCACAAATTAAACAAAACAAAAAAAATGTGTAATTTATCTTATGTTTTATTGTTAAATTAGTATTAAGTATCTTTATTTGTAAACAAGGATTTTTTAAATAAAAAAAAAACTAAAAAAATTTCAATGGACGACTATTGTGAAAAATAGATCCAAACTTTATTGATGAGTTGTTCAGGTACTTGATTTAATTGAATCTTGGTAATTATCATTAAAATTGATATAGGTAATAACAATTTTTTGGTTTATTTACTTTTAAAAAAAAAATCATTGGCTTATTTATATACCTTCCGATTACTACCTAGTTAAAACATCATATTTTTACCAATTAAGTACGCTTTTGTTCTTGTGTCTATACAAGTGGCCTTTACTGTCTTTATATCTTTCTATCATTCCCATATAACCAAGATAGACCACGCAATATACACGAGAACGAGTATTGAGCTGACGTTGGAGGCAGCCTTACACTCACATGATCTAATTCTTCTAAAAGCTGATTTTTCTCATACATCTATACATACACAACCCACACTAAAAATCTTAACTTATGGATATATAATAATATACAAAGTTAGCTTCAGCGGTTAAATATTGAAAATACTAAAAAATAATTTTATATCAGAAAATACAATCTAAACAAAATCCGGTTTGGTATTTTTACTACAATTTAGAAGAATAATACGAGCTGTATAATGGCTTGATATTCCGATTTAAAAACATGAATATCTTAAAAATGTTATCAAAAAATATCACAAAATAGTTGCCCTTATTATTTTTTCAAAGAAGTATGGCCTGAAATTCAAGAATATTTGGTATAATTTGAAAGTAAAAAAAAAATTCTTTGAGGCTGACTGAAAATACAACGACCAGAAATAATAGAGGACTCTTTGTACAATTTCGAGACCATACAAAAAATATTATCCTTGACGCGTTGATATTTTTAAAGGGGTAATAAGGCCTTTTTGTGTGATTCTGAGAATTTACGGCAGACTGAAAATATAAACACTGTGTTAATTTTTCTCCGTTAATTTTGATATTCAGAATTAAGTTGCTTTCATCACCATGAACTTTTTTTATAAATGAAAATTTTCGCACAGTACCTAAAAATCCGCCAGATGATATCATATCAGATTAGATCATAAAAATACCTATATATAAAATAAAATGACTGTCTGTGTGTTCCCTAGTCAATCATACATCCCGACTGATATAAAAAATTTTTGCTTAGCTATTTTTTAGCATCTTGTATAATTTAAGCTGTTGACCAATGTGAACATGGATTTTTTCAATGAGAATAAGTAAATTAGAGCATATATTGTAATTTCATAATATTGCAATATGTGTCATAACTTCTATACAGATTGTAAATAATATGGACAGCCCTGAATTAGTAGCGTATATCAATTACAATATCCCATTCTTACATAGAACTCAGAAAATTGTCACCTTTTATTGTCACAATTCCAGAACTAATTACCAGTCAAATTCTGTGATCAGCAAAACGTTAAAGACTGGTTATGAATATGGTTGACATTTTCAATGACAATATAGTGAAAATAATTAAGTAAATACAAAGAATGTGAAACATAAAAGCCAATTAGAGGTTTTCACTGGTAGTGACAAAACATCGTATATGCGTGGTGTACCTACATATATGCATATAGTATGTGAGTTCAATAAATTTGTTGCAAGTTCGCCACAAGTACCTGAGTGCATTAAATTTGTTGCAAGTTCGCCACAAGTAGGAGTTGTGCCTGTAGTTAGTAGAAACAAGGGGTGTAAAAAAAAACCCATAAAAAGTTTTTATTATACTCCCTTTCTTTGTAAAATATAACAACAATTAAAGACGAATTAAAACATATAACATAACACTAAACTTACAGTAATTTAATATATTTCACAAATGTCACTTAATGCTTTGAAGATTAAATTCTAAAAACATTTGTCAGTCAATTTAGATTTTCGACATTCGTAGTGAAGTACCTATTATGTATACCGATGGAGTAATTCAAATTTAGAAAATATTCCGCGACGTTATCGGGCCGCCGTTGCTAATCAAACTTTTCTAATGATTCCAATTTGAAAAAACCAATAAAATTTCTAAAAATCCGAAAGTATACTATAATTATTAATTTTTTTTTAAGAAAATTTGATAGATCTTCTTGATCGTCACCACGAGTCTACTTGTCAAGTTTCAGCTCGATTGGATCACGGGAAAAGGGTCAAAAATCGATCCAAAGTTTATTTTGAAGGCAAGCCGGCAAGCAAGCAAGCAGACGCCACGAGGTAATATAAAAGGAGTAAAAATAAGAGGGTTGGTTCTTAGAACTATTGGATATTATGATATTTGAGTTCATTAGATTAACAAACCTGATTTTTTAATATACTTAATGGAACAGTACTCTACACTCATATTAATGATTGTCAGATGCTTTTCGCGGGACATTTATTCCGCTAGACATATTGAAGATATATAAGTAATCATTTCATTTACGTTATAGTGACAACTCTGAATTTTATATATTTTATTCGGCCCAATATTTAACAGTATAACCTGATACCGTATATGGTAAAGTTTTACTAACAAATCTGTTATTGGACAAGATCCCCCGAACTCAAGTGTCATAATATCCAAACCTTCTTGCCTACTATAGTGTAGATCTATATAAAATATTACAGGTTTGATATTATAACGTAAGTCTGGCGGTCGCTGGTTCCTACTCTATAATAAATCTTCCCGGAAGTCAACTACTGAGAAACTCGTTTCACAAAAATTAAACAAGTAGAACAAGCAAGCGTGCTTTAATTTATAAACGTATGATCGCACGTATATTATTAAGAAGTTAACATTTTATTTTATCTAATTTTATATTTATTGCGCGATGCAAGATGTTGTGGTGGGGCCAGAACTGCTTGGACTCTAGTCCCTCGAGCGTCCCAAACGGACCAATCGCGCTCGAGGGATACCGTCCAACGAGAAACCCGATGTGCCGACAAAGTACCAAAATCATTCTCTCACCGCCCGGCGCCCGCGGTACCACGCTCAAACTCGCGCTCCGTATATTGTTGTAAAACGCATTCTCCTAACATGTAAAGTTTTGTGACTTCAATAAACCAACGAGTTGTGAGTACTGTTCATTCTGTATTACATCCCGCTTAGCTTTGTCACGCACCTTCACGCACATTCCATACACACGCTTTCAGCGTTCACTCGACCTGCATCAGATGATTGTGCATTTTGGCAGAGGTGCACAATCACACTGATTCCTTCGCGAATACACGCACATTAACATTCATCATATCCGCTACACTGGCGACACAGATTTGATTCACAATACAAAACAACCATCTGCCACATTGGTGACCCCGACGTGATTTGAACACGCAACCTTCTGATATAACCGGCGACAACCCAACTGTCTCACCCCTTGCAAACAGCCCGCGTCAACAACCGAAGATAGTTGCGCACGATTCACTGCCGCCGAATGGAGCATTATCAGCGCCGCCCCCGGACATTAACTTAATCACCGCCATTCTTTCGTTCGCCCATTTTCAGAACGGGATTTTTCCTTATCGGACCATTGTCGATCGTTCCCGGCCGACCTGACGGGACGCGGCAGACAAAGGTTGATTGATGAACCCCCCGCCCGGGCTGCAGGCGCTCAGGAATTAAGAGGGGCGCTTCGAGCGATTTCCTTTGAAGACCAGAGCCTCGGTGCGAGAGTCCTCGCTCTGCAGGGCGTCGGCGTCGGCGTCGTCCCGTGGCTTTTAATTATTTTTTAAAATATATCAGCCCGCGCGCGAAACCTGACCCGCAGATTGGTGGAAAACGCTAAAATAGATTTTTGCTAGATGATGTATATAAAAGACTAGCTGTTCATACCCGGCGTTGCACGGGTTAAGGATTAAATTGAAAATATATTTGTAGGGGGAATCAAAGCTTCGATTCGAATGGTATAGATTTGCATCGAAAATATATCAGGGTGAGAGGAAGGGGTAAAATGATAGGGGGGAAATGTCTTCTATGTTACCAGCCGAGTCATTAAGAATAAGTTTCCAAATTTTGAGTCCGATCGGTTGAACGGTACAGATTTGCATCGAAAATATATCAGGGTGAGAGGAAGGGGTAAAATAATAGGGGGAAATCTCACCCGCCGAGTCCTAAAGCATAAGTATGCAAAATTTGAATCAAATGGTGTAGATTTGTATAGAGAACAGACAGACAGACATTGAGTTTTATAGATATAGATATATAATTAAAAAGAAATGTAATTTAACGAATAATTCAATATTTAATATATTCCCCATTTCAATGTCTCACTGCCAAACTCCATCCCTCTCCCCCACCACAAATGAGGCCATACCCTCACCTAACAATTGACTCTTACAAATTTAATTTATGGAAGTTATTGTGCGTTCGTATTGACGGAGATACAGTGTTGTTTATAAAAAGTTTATCTCATATTTCAAATTATGAATTAAATAATTAATAATTAGATCCAACCACGAAACGAACGCTATAAATATCATATCAGAAATTGAGATATTTAATACACAGTGTCCCAAAGAAGTGTATATACTTTAACGGGTCATAAAATTTTAATTTTAATTTATTTTCAGGGTGTAATTAATTGAAAATAATAAATAGACCAAGCTTAACTTTAGAAAAAGAAAATTTATTTTAAAATGCTGTTAGAAGTATGAAAAAGAAGCAGAAGTATAAAGACAATATCGCTGGGAATTTAAGGCAGATCCGCCTAGGCGATTTACAATAAATCCGATAAAAGATTAAAACAAATGGTATACTCATTGACGATGTTCCGGAAGATTAAAAATATCAACGAGTTTCGAAACATCCAAAAACCTGTAAGACGAACAAGTCGTGAGATTGACACCAGCTAATCAAGTGTCTGTCGCATTTTAAGACGTTGTAAATATAAAAGTTTGATTCCAACAACGGATCATGCTATTAGTGAGGATGATATAGACCGAAGAATACATATCATCGTGATACAAGAGCGTTTCTTGATGAAAATCTTTCAAGCAGATGGCTTGGACGAAGGGGTCTCTGCCCGTTCCCCAATCTTGACGCCACGCGACTTTTTCTTGAGGGGATAACTTAAAAATAAAGTGACGCCAGAAAACCAACGACACTAGAAGAAGAATTGAAAACCTCAATTGAGGGAGAATGCACCACAACACCTAAATAAATGTTTGTTGAAGTTTGTGAATCAGTATCCCACTGCAATCAGACCAGAACGGTAATAATTTTGAAATTTGTTAAAGGAAAAGTTGTGCATTTTATGAAAAATTCTTTTGCAATTTAAATATTGTCACATGTTGAGGCTAGGGAAGGAGTGACTAAAACACTAGATTAATTAGCGATTTATTAATTAATTATTTAACTATTCAATGTACAAAATCACTTCAAACGAATAAAACTTAACGCTATTATTTTAATTACAGTATTTCGCAATAAATCACTCGTAAATAAACCCTTTACCATCGCTGCGTAATATGTTTTTATCACTTGCTAGAATATTCCGTTTTCTTACGTATTATTTATCGCTTATTTATTTCGCCAATAATGGACTTCGCTTTTGAGCTTCGGTCTGCAATCCTAGGATTGGTCTGCAACACGCAATCGATTTCTCCACTCGTCTTACCTGCCAGCCTCTTCATTTCTTGGTAGATATTACAGCGCAATCTCCGATAATCTGGTCTACGTAGCTTAATCTCGGGCGGTCTCTACGATTGTTGCCTTCAACATTTCTCTCGACGATGGTGAAAAGCAGGCCCGGATGCCTTATATTATGGACTATCCAAATTGCACGTTGTTGGGCGATTCTGTTCAGGAATCGTCTCTTTTCGCCCACCCTGCTCAACCCCTTAGTCTCCCGGACATGCTCTGGCTGATGGTCCATGTTTCGCTGCTATACATCAGCAGACTCCAGACAAGAGTTTTAATCAAGTTTTTCCTACCCTCTAATTCAATGTTGTGGGATTCAAAGATCTAGGATTTTTTGTTGAAGATCGCTTTATTTATCGCTTCGCAATTCACGACTGGCCACATTTGGCGTTGTCTCGTGGCTCGTGCATACTTCGCACTAAATTCATCTGTCGCAACAAATCTTGCGCCGCGGCCGGCGCCTTATTGATACCCGAAAATGCTGATATTTTCGTACTTTCTAGAAGGTTCTCGTTGCTTCTCGGTTGAACCAGGCATTTCTAAACGTTTCCCGATGATTGTAAATCAACGTAGATTATTATAGGTCGTTCTCGATTCTTCGGTACTAAAAACTAATATTATAATCATTCAAACTATGTATACATTTTTTGGGACACTCTGCATTTACAAAGCCTCATGTTAAAGGCAACATTAATGTGTAAGTACTCAGCCTTTTAGCGTTAATCTGAGTAGGATTATATTCCAAAAAGAGGTACTAAAGATTAGAGCATCTCTAAAATAATGTGGTTTCAGGGTCTTCTGGTTTGAGGCCTGGCGCGGCACAAAGTAAAGGACGATAAAGACGTCTACATGCCCCGTTTCTGCGGCCTCCCTGGCTGTGGACCCGCGACACGTAATAAAAAAAAAAAACTTAAGCACTTGGATGTGCCGGACTTTTGGAGGACTATCTTGGGAGGTTAGGAACAGAAATGTCCTTAAAACGTGACCGAGTACAAATGGCGGATGGTACAATTAAATAAAAATATATGGCTCATGCGACAAAGTTGAAGAGTCCGTATTTATTTGGGAAAAATGTTGTTCAATAAAATAGAAAATTACACATGAATAACAGGCACAGTGTTTATGTTTATTACCAGCTGTAGCCCGTCAAAAATGAGGTTTTTTTTTGTCGGATCTTTTTTCGGATTTTACATTTTTACATGTCGGATCCTAAGGAATATGAAATCGGAAGAAAATAAAGAAAAAAAAATGAAATCGAAAAAATTTTCGATAAAAATGTTACCATAAGAAAGTTACGGAAGTTATGCGGACGGACGGACGGACAGATGGACAGATGGACAAGGAAATTATTATAATTGAGATAATGTAACAAGATGCAAAAAAAAAATTTTCGCACTGTCCGAATTCCTAGTATAACAATCTAGGGTGATCTGCAACCTTTGGGAAGCATCTAGAAACACCTGAAAGAGCCCAGAAAAACGTTCTTCTAAAACACTAGAAAAATCTAGGAGGTTAGATAATACAAATTTTGGAAATAAATATGAAACAGAACCGCGGCGCGAGTTCAGAGTTATCGCGTTGACAGTTGAAATCGGCAGCGAAATATGCACAGGATGAAACCCACTTGATTATTCGCTTTATTTATCGCTTCGATTACCTCACGACTGGCCACATTTTGCACTAAACGAACTATCAAACACGAATACAACTCTTGCGCCTGGGCGAAGGTCCGTATTTATACTTAAATGCTGGTATTTTCGTACTTTATAGATAATTCTAGTGTTTAGGTGAAGGTTCTCGACGCTTCCTGGTTATTCCAGGCATTTATAGACGTTTGTATACGTTTCCCAAAGGTTGCAGATAATTGTAGACCGTTTTAGATCCTTCGATAGTGTTGTGGCATTATACAAGGGATTCGGATAATGCGTTGTTACTTCTGCTTGCTATTCCGTGACAATATCAATTAGCAAATTCGTTTAAATTAGTGTGGTCTAATTTTTTATGACATAATGCTTAGCTTCATTATTATTATTACTAATTATTATTTTTTTAAATTTAAAATAATCCATCATATAAATATATATATATATATATATAGATATATATATGATGGATTATTTTCTAGGATAACCCGCATACCTATATATATATATAATATATATATATATAATATATATATCTATATATATATATATATATAATTATATATATATACACACATAATAAAGACAGTAATTTACAAATTTACACACATATATAAATATACTTTAAAGGACTGATAAAAAAATCCTAGCTAAGTGTTAAGACAAAAATGACTCTTTAAATCTGCGTATAAGCACACCCTAAGTCATAAAATTTGGATCGTAACGAAGAGAGTGAGAGCAAGGGTCCAGGCTGCCGAGATGAGTTTTCTAAGGGGGGGAGCGGGAATCACATCCTACACACAAAAAAACACAAATGAGGTGGCTTTGACATGTAAGAATGCCAGAAGAATGAGTACCAAAAAGTATCCTCTTGGCATCCCCGGAAGGAAGACGATCGGTGGGTCACCGCAGATTAAGCTGGGAGAAGCAAAAAAACACGTGCATGAAAAAAAGTTATGAAAATAGGATGGGTCTTGACTGATTAACACATATGAAAGCAGCACAAGACAGAGGAAGCAACCTGTCGAATCTTTGGATTCCCGATCTCACTGGGACAAGAGGATGAAGATGGTGATGATGATGAAGACTTTAAAAGTAATTCCTGCCTGCATTCGAAATGTTATAAAATCGATGATATAAAATCACTGGTTATGAAGATGAGGGACATCAGAGTTGCATTTCGTAAATCTTTGTACTTTTATTAAAATAGTTTAAATCGAATATTATCAATTAATCTGTTTTAATAAAAGTCGAATAAAATGATTAAAACTTAGAAGAAAAATTCCGTTTCAAATTTTTCGATATTAAGACATTGATGGCAGTATATAATGATTCATAATTTAGTTAGAAATCTATCCGTAAAATATTGTGAACTATCTCTGTTACAGCCTTTATATATAGATTTAATTATTATAGTAGCTGTCGTATCATAATATAAAGATAAAATTATAATCCAAATTTCACAAAGTAAAGGACACTGTAAAATCTATCTTTAGTATTTCGTGCGTAACACTTACAAGAACTTGACGCGTTTTAATTTACTTTACGCAGAATAATGACACCCTCCACGATTTTCTCGCGACACTAAAAGTGTACTCAGAATCTCCAGTTTCTCAAAAAATATTCCATTCCGCGGAAATATTTTACCGTGCCACAAACCGAATTCGATTATGTATTGAAGAAAAAATATCAGAAAAATGGTTAGAGAAGACATTTTTTATTTTATTATTTTCACCTCGGGCCGGAGGTGGGGGGAGGAGGGTGTACTTCTACCACTTCTACCCTTACAGCTGAGGAAATGAAATTTTTTCACTTCCGACACTTACAAATGGTCGAGCGGGGAGAGTAATTTAGTTAAGCGATTATCGAGTTGGGACCCGATATTTCGCGGCGATTTTATCTTCGAAATTCAACAAAATAATATTCCTTCCAGCTGAGAATTTTTTCGCCCATAACGGGAACCTATGCAGATTAAATTAATAAAAAGCGAGCGAGCCTTACAGTAGTCGCGTATGATGTATAACATTTGACATCTCACAATTAAAAATATATAAATTGAGCAGCACTTATCAATACTGTCTGTACTTTAATTGTAAATCTCACAGTTAAAAATATCAATTGAGCATTTGTTTAAATACAAGCGAAGCAATTAAACTAAATTTTAAAAAGCTTATACCAATATATTTATTAATTAGTAAACACAAGTAAAGAAAATGTATCCGCATTTATTTATTATTGAAGTTTCCGCACTAGGTAGGTAAGTACCTACCGTATATCTACATACGCATTTTGTTTAGAAATATGTGTGGTCAATTATATGTTTTTATTTATTCTCATAGAAGGCGGTAGTGTGCCGCCATATATATTGTTTGAAAACTTTGAATAAATATTTAAAAATAATCAAATGAATTACATAAAATTTGAGAAGTAAATCATTAAGGCGGTACATTCACTGCAAATGCATATTTCGGCGTTTTTTACGAAAATGTGGGATTTTATTATTCATTTATATCAGAATTTATATGATAGATTGCAATTTTTTTAGGGCGTTAACTTAGAACCTTTGATCTTATATAAAAGTAATAAACTGAACATTATTTACAATAATTAAGAAAAATATAGGCATTAATCCACAGGCCGCGGCAAAAAAAACGTTTTTAATGTTCCCGGGCAAAGTGTGATTCGTTTAAAATTTGTATGTAAGCATAATATGTTTTTTCATACATATAAAGTTTACTTAATTATCTAGAATCTGTACGTAGGAAATTAAGAAATATTCAATATTAAAAAAGATATCATTTTTCAAACATGCTTAAATATTTACGATTTTTGGTCATTTTCAAATGTTGTTTATTCATATAAAAAGATGATTTTAAACGATATATCTATATTCGCACTTTGAGTATTCATTCACTATTAAAAAGCTAATTTTTTATAAAAAACACGTTAATTAATATTTAAAAATAAAAATTCTATAGCATGAAATGTGTCAAAAAATTATGCAGTTTGCAGATCACAATCCGCGCGCCAGCCGGGAGAGGCGGACGCGCTCATGTAGTCCGGTCATTTTTTCATAAAAAAATCACTTTAAAACGTGTTTTTATGCCAAATTTGACTTTAGTTCAAAATAATATCATATTATATATTCGAAAGCAATCTATTCATCGCAGATAATAATGTTTTTTTTAACTAGTTTTGTATTAAATTGCATTTCTACTCATAACCTAACATTGAACGCATGTCACTTTTGCTGACTTGCTATGTTCACTATATTCGTGTTGATTTCATTGTTATTTGAAAGTCAAGTAAGATATTAATTTACGAGATAATTTTTAAAATATAGATAAATGGTTTTTAATTTTATTTTTAATTCAATACATATTGTTGTAGTAGTTTTTTGTTTATTTTAAATAAAAATTATTTAAATTCAATTATTTTCACAGGTGTTTTGACATTTCAGTCGGAAGTCAAAATAATATCTAAATCTGCTTATTCGACAAAAGTTTTAAATTAAAAAACAGTGATATAAGAAAAATTGTTGTTTACTTTTTTTTTACAACACCTAAATTATTGGAGAAATATACATACGCTTTTTTATATTCTAGACTTAAAACATTTAAAATTCTAATAATGGTACGCGCGCATGACTTGCGTTCCCATATATTTTAAACGTCGGTACTCCATATGGTTGTCTCGTTTCCTCGCAACCTTTCTATCTCACAAGGACATGTAAAAAATACGCTCTTGCAAGGTTTATCTGATATGACGTTTGTTCATGTCTCGATCTCGTATTGAAGTAGCATGATCTATCCGACACATATCGCCACTTTGACAGCTTAAAAAATGTATGTACCGCCTTAAGGGTAGTTATTGTTTACATTTATGGAAAAAAAGTTTTTATCGGATAGTTTCGACGATATAAGTCAAAATATATCAAAGTTACAACATCCGCATGTTTGACACCAGCCTCGTAACATATTCACAATCACAAACAAATTATTTCTTAGATTACTAATTTATTATATGTGACATATTCCATTAGACAATCCTAACTACAATTTTAATGCAATTTTATTTATTAGACAATCCTTACTATATTTTTATTTCACCAATCACAGATATTATACTTACTCAAGTTTTTGTATGTATGTACTCAATTATGTATTGTATTTTGTATATGCATTTGTAACCATGTATGTTTTCTTACTTGCATAAACTAAATTATTTTTCAAATTTTTAAATTACATTTTGTTGACTGTTTTTATTTTATTTTAAAATATTTACTCATTTTGCAAAAGACCCTTGGGCGTAAATAAATAAATATATACAAAATCAGAAGCGTCGGCTGGTAGTGTGCATCTTAGCCATGATGACACTTGCTGGACATTGATTTGTTTATAAACGATGATTTTTTGTCCATCGCGCGTGCTCCGCGCGCGCTCATTGGTCAAATGAAATTGCGCGCGTCTTATTTCCTGTTACGCATTTCCGTCCTTTTTCACGAAATCAATGCCACAGATTGCAGGAAAGCGAGAGGAAACATCACACTTTTATAAATAATCATCTAATGTCTTGTTTTATTACAATGTTGTTATAAGTTTACGTTTAAAACTTTAAGTAAAAGTATAGCTAACTACAGTACAGGCGCTGTGTCCATTTCAATTTTAAATATAGAGAAGACTGAGCAGGTAAGTAGTATCCAGGCTTAATCATATGAATGATATATATATAAATCTTTATTTAATATACATTAAATAATTGATTATTTACATCATAATTTTTTTGAAAAGAAAAACCTACTAGTATCCACGAAACCGGCTAGTAGTGTTTTTTTTTTGTTAAAAACATACATTTTATTAAAAACAACATTAAAAAAATTTTTGTTAAAAATAATTATAAAAGAAGTTACGGATATTATAGAAAATTACGAACATATAAACAGACAGCGAAATTGATTTAGTTTTCAAAGGGCTCTCCAAAAAAGATCAGCTATTTCCAAAAAATTATTTCATACATTCTTGAATAACCAAGTACTAACATTTACTTTTTTTGTGTATATACATTTTTTATAAAGGTATTTTATTAAATAAATCATTCAGAAATTCTCCCAATATTCCCAATATTTACTCAAGTACCTTTGAGTTCAAAGGGACTTATTTACGAAGCATATATGTTTCGCCTGTAAGCGGTACTTTTATAAAAATATGGTCACAAATTAAAAGCCATTGAGCTCAATATTTCTGGAAGGGACAATTTTAATTTAATTTCATCCAGAACCGAAGGCAGGAAGCGGGATCTTTCTTTAAAACACTCAAAAGAACATGTTTTTTTTAATACAAAAATAATTCTCTGAAATTTGCGAGCTCTTTGGTAACGTAATATTTTTAATAATATTAATAATATAACGTAATATTTTTTTAGTACTATGAATTAATAAACGGATGTGTGTTACTTTATTATAAACGTATTTAATTTAAATTTTAATATTGTTTTTGACACCGCTATAAGATCTTGTACCATTTGATTTGCTTTAATTTAAATTTTATGTAATATATTCGCCCACCCAGATACAGGAGTCTGGGTCTTTATGCAAAGTATTTCTAAGAAAAATGAATTTTGATGAAACAAAAATATAAATTTCAATATAAACAAAGAATCAAATAAGCTTTGGGACGATAATAATACAAAAATAGTCAGAATTTCATGAACACTGAATTACATCAAATGGAAAATTATTTTTTTAACTTCTTCAGTTTTATTAAATAGATTGCGATTAATAATGGTTTTTTGATATTAAATTAATAGACAATAAATATGTTAAATAAAAAGTATAAGAAAGAATTTCTTGAATATTGATTTAAATTATTTTTATATAGGGAAAACATCAAGAAATTTAGATTTTTGAAGTATTTAAGTAACAATAATTCCGAATTGGCAAATCATCTTTTGGTTATGGATCATTCAATTGATATTAATAGGGGTTTACAAATTTTACATACAAATTGTTCAGAAGTACAGTTTGATAAATTAGAAATTTTAAAATAAGCAAGTGTTACTAGTAAATTGAATATTATAAATTACCAGGTCCTTTTTACAAAATAGTTACCTTTTAAATTTGCTTTCATGTTGTGATTAATTATTATTAATTGCTAATATATTATTTTTTGTTTTTTATTGTATTATGTACTTCCATTTTTAATTTGTAAGTACATTGTATCCTGACGAAGGGATCCTAAAACATGTTAATATTTTCAATACATAAGTGGTGAAAACTATGTACATTTTTACGAATTATTTTATAATAATAAGAATTTTTTCGTTTGCCCACCTTAATCACTCAAGCCAGCTCATACAGTTTGTAAGCCCTGAGCCATCGTATAAAAGACTTCCATACACGTTTCTCTACTTCGCCTAAAATAAAATAATTTATTTACACTCACAGATACACATATAATTTAATGTTTCTTCAGTGCAGGATCATTTTGAAATATTTCCAAAATGAAAAATATCCTAAAATACAATTTACGACAGTGAAAATATACGACAATTTACGCGATTGTGTATAACAGAAAAATATTTATCGGACATACAGAACCCCCATAAAAAGAAAAGGATGATTTAAGTGTATTATGTCTTCCTTCCTTCCGGAAACGTGAAACTATTAACGGACAGAAATACATCATGTAGAAATGCCAGTCGGGCTCATCCATCATTTCTTTGGCTCATTTATGCTCAGCATATCCAAGGAATCCTCGGTGTGTATTCTCTATTATACGCAATAAAAACATTCACGATAGCGTGACGTAGGTATAGACCTTGTCAAAATAATTGATTTACCTCTTTATTGCTTTTCAACTGGGCGGTGTTTCATTCACCGACGGATACCGGCCGCGAGGCAAATTGATGTACTAATTTCCATTCAGAATGGTATAATAACTAGGGTTACAAAACAATTTTCAAATAATTTTTCTAAATTTTCTAGTGTAACTTTGTGAAAGGCCACTTTAAAAATATATTAAACAATGATAACTTTGTTTACTTTCACTATTTATTTATAACTATTAGAACGTTTTTGATGCTAACGCATCATCTTCAGTAATGTTGATAATACTAATTGTGAAGTCAATCAAATTTCAAACTCTATCTACTACGTCCTCTATTCTGCGCCTAATGACCACGTCCACATACCCACCCCACTTCTCACGCCATCCTTTAGTATTAAGTTTGCAAAAAATAAGTTAGAAATATTGAAAAAAAATGCAAACTTTGATATTGCATATCTACATAACTATTAATATTAGATAATGATTTCTTGAATATTTTCGAATCATCATCAAGGCAGAAATCTACCTTTAAAATTTTTGCTACTAGCTATGAGACACCCTGTGTAGACAATAAAATGACACTAACATGGTAATTGAGAAAATAAAGTTATAAAAACTTTCACACGTACCTTTTTCTTGAAACTATGTTTTGGTGCAAAATATTTTTTAAAATTATCTTTATGTTTCTATTATATATATTCCTATATTCGTATGTATTACGCTTACAGGAAACTGAAACTGCGCTTGCAGAACGATTTCGTAGCGATGAACTAACATGAACTAATTATAACTGTCGTAACTAACATGCAGGAAATCAACTGACGGCCAGCCTCATTGGATGGGAACTTGTGCAGAAGACAGTCGACCTACCACGGGTTGTCGGGTTTATGATATTAATTGATTATGCTAATTTTTATGCTCCTTTTTAAAAAAAAAAATAGAGATGCGAACACGGAATACGTGTCACATCAATATTCTCACTATTTTCGAACTAAGCTAAACGCTTATTCTTTGAAAATAGGACTGATTTGCTGGTCTAAAGTGAGGTTCAAACCCCCAACCTTCGGATCACGAGGCGAGAATCCTAACCCCAAGACCAACAAGCTGCCCTTTTTTTATTTCTCCTTTGAGTAAAAATAAAGTTGAGATATTTTTCGAATTACTTAGATAATGTACTCGCATGTTGCAAGAATCAGCGTAATTGCGTATTTTGTACCTCATTTATTAATTAATAAATTAGGCTTTCATCAAAAATCACTTAACTAGTTAATATATTCAAAAATCAATACGTTTTTCCCGATAGACAACAAAGATTGCATCAAAAATATAAATTTGTTGATAATAATTTGTATTCTATATGACTACTATTAACGACTATTTGCGATATTTTGCACATGATAATAATGCACATAATAACTACATTTTGCACATGATAATAATGCACATAATAACTACATTTTGCACATGATAATAATGCACATAATAACTACATTTTGCACATGATAATAATGCACATAATAACTACATTTTGCACATGATAATAATGCACATAATAACTACATTTTGCACATGATAATAATGCACATAATAACTACATTTTGCACGTGGTAATAATGCACATGATAACGATATTTTGCCCATGGTAATAATATTTGTAGCGGCTAGGATTGCAGAGTTTGTTTAAAAATAACGATTTAGAGAAGGCAGTAAGAAGAGTAATAGTAGGTATATTTAAATTAAGAATAAAGTCTTAAAATTAGCATTAATTTAGCAATGTAGAATCATAAAATATAATCATAGAATCATAATAATAAAATTATAGTATAGAATGAAGAAAATGTTTTTCGAGTCTTTTAAAGATGTACTTCCGTAGGTGAGGATCGATCGATAAGCAATTTGGGCATCCCAGCGGGATGCGTATCACCCCTGACCGCATCCGCACCCCCAGGAACTACTTATTCGGCGGACCCTCGCGGTCCCTCCCGCTGCTGCCAGGATTTGTTAGTCCCAGTATTTCAGGATCATCCGGAACCTCCGCAGCCACATAAACAATAAGCAAACCCTTGATCGAAATACTGAAATTCTTCATCAGACCAAATAATGGGAAGTGGTTTCGTTCACAACAACTGACGCTATTTTATTTTCAAAATTATAAAAATATCATTTGAAAATAATCGTTTGAAAATATATTATTTTTGAAAACTTATTTGTATGTTTGAGAAGCATTAGCTATGCCTAGAAAATCAGTTACATATAGGTTTATTTATAAGGGTAGTCCGATATTACTATGTATCTACCTTTGATGTTGTAAATTGATATTAACAATTACAGTTTACTCTATGATGAATCTTCGTGTGTCGTGAAATTCAATATCTAGGCCAGTGTTTTTCAACGTTTTTGAATATGCAACCCCCCAGGTCTATACTACAAAAGAATGAAATGGGTTTTTACAAAAAGATTTGTATGAGTCCTTTCCCTTACGTTCAAAAGATTCACGAAGAAATTTCAACGGTTCAATTGTTGGCAATAAATTATGCAAACTCTGTATCATTCTTTGCATGATACAGAGTTTGCATAATTTGGAAAAACTATTAATTTACTTTAGATTCTGAAGCTGTCAATGGGCAAAGATGGATCCTCTTTTGGATATGTCAGTCAGGGATGTTACAGAGGTCGCTTTATCGGAACCGAATTCGGAATCGGAGCTTTTAGATTTGTTTCTCGGAACCGGAACCGGAACCGGAATCGAAATCAAAATCGGAGGCAGAAGAGAAATATGTTAAGAGCAAGTCCTGTAAAGTAAAATTACAAACATTATTATTGGTATTGAAAATAAAAATAATCGAATTTTCTTTAATCTTAAACAGTACTAGTAGTAAATTAGATCAAATGAACTGACTCCGAAAGAAGCAAATTGTATTTAATGAACAAAAGCGTCGCAGCTTTATCTCCGTCCAATCTGTTTCTCAACGAGTCATAGATTAGAGACGATAAATACTGGCGGGCAATCGAGTTCAGAGATTGAAATTTTATATTATTTTCCACCATAACAAAGGATCGTCACTGATACAAATACGTTTTTACGTCCTTTCTTTTAACTCGTGGCGTCTGTTTGCTTGACGAAAAAACTTTGGATCGATTTTTAATCCTTTTCCCGTGATCCAATCAAGCTGAAACTTTACAAGCAGACTCGTGGCGACTATCAAATTTTCGTTAAAAAATAATTATAATTATAGTATAATTTTGGATTTTTAAAATTTTAATGGTTTTTTCATACAAATCAGTTTATTTATTTAACGCCCTTATGGGCTTTCACAAAAATACAGAATATAAATTTAAAAAGAAATATCATAAGACAGATAAAATAATAATACAGATAAAAGGTACAAATAATAAAAGTTAAAGGTAAAATAATAATACAGAAAAACATAAGACAGATAAAATAATAATATATTTAAAGGTACAAATAATAATAGTTTAAAGGTAAAATAATAATACAGAAAAATTTACTATCCATTTCCATTTCATTGAGATGTAAAGAATTGTATCAGCTTTATCCTAAACACAGTTATATTATCAGTAAAAATGTCAGCCGCCTCTGCATGTTCATTCCCTAATGAGTGTAATCTGGGAATTGCAGAGTTTGCTAATGCATTAGTTCTGACATTTCCACTATAATAGAATAATGCACTGTGTCTTGATGACCTCAATGGGGAGTTGTATCGAGATTCCGACGCATATGTTAGACACGAAACCCGAAAATGAGAAAGGGAGTATTGTAAAAACTTGGTTTTTATGGGTTACTTTTTTCTATTATACTCATTAAGAAGACTCTTCAATATAAAAAAAATTGTCCAAAACTGCATTTTCGTCGGATGTAGTATAATCTTCATCCCACCGCTATGCTTCGACCTCAAAATATAACTTCCGATTTCAATTTATCGTAACCGAAATCGGATTCGGAAGTTCCGACCTTCGGAATCGGAGTCGAAGCTCCGTAACATCCCTAGACCGATCTGTCATCCATGAAAGAAAATCTTATAGATGTCGCTGCTGACGGCATGCTTAAAATGGAATTCAATTCGAAAACGATTGACATCTTCAGGATGAAGAGAAGATAATAATGTCCAGAGCTGGAAGAGAACATTCAAAATTGTAAGTGCCATTCGCCACTTCCCACCTACGTGAACTAACATTCTCTTCAATGGAAAATATATAAAAATTAAGAAGAGGCTTCAATAAGAAAATGATTCGATTGTTAACGTCTCAAAAATACAATGTTGTACTTTTATTGCAGTATATGACCTACAACCCTTGATTTATACTTTTACCTGGCTTGCGACCGCGACCCCCCCCCCGAGAAACCCTTGGCGGTCTCCCTGGGGTTCACGACCCACAGATTGAAAAACACTGATCTAGACTATCAGGTTGTTGAGATAGTAAAGGATGAGAGAGAATAAGCGATTAAAAAAAATATGTACGAATTTTGTTCGATAATATTACATAAATATTGGCGAAGGTGTCAGATTTAAACTGATAACGATTTGAAACTTATAATACTTAAAGTAACAGCTAAATGGAGTACAATTCCCGTGCGCACACCGGAACCGGAAACGCGGAAGTTTGCAGAACCCGCATTCCGGCCGTGTTCCGCTTCCGGACCAAGTTCTCAGCCTGATTAAGGCGCGACGCCCTCCAAACTTTTCTGCCAACAAAATACAACAAACACATCTGACGTCTTCTCCACTATCTCTAGAACTTTAACACCGAGTAAGATGGTAAGTTACAACTGACATCCTCAGGATCTCGTTACATTTCAATTTTATATAAAACTAAGAGACATTATAACAATAATTTTACATTAACCTATGTTCTAAGAACACACAGTTACCTTCTCGATTTTATCCCCAGAGGGATCCCTACATATACACATACATATATAGATATACCTACATATAAAAATATTGTTAAAACATATACTGGTGAATGAAAGGAAAAAAAAATTGAAAAATAAACGGTTGTGTATTTACGTTAAAAAATGTATTACATAAAATGCTAAATCAATTATCTATTCAATTCTATAAATAACCTCTGTTTACAATTTATAATTTCCTTTTACGAGGATTTTGGTAGTTTTGATAATACATCAAGTATTGACAAAGTAATGTACTTTGCATCATTCAGGTAATTTTTTTTTATACAATTCCTCTTTAATTTACCTTAACGGGTAGAAATCTATGGAAGTAAGGAACGGAAAATGAGAAAGGTGTGATAAAATAAAGATGTCTTAAAAAATTGGCGATGATTGATAACTTTTTAAAATGCACTTTTATATGTATATATATTTATGTTAATAAAATAAATACTGCTTCGTAACTAATAAACATCCCACTACCTGCTCTGTAAAAGATAGGTGGCGCGAAAATAATTGGTTTTTAAATATAAATAATAAAACTCTTATAACGGAACACATTCATGAATCAATGTTTGCAACACAAAACATTTTTTAAAGCCATTTATTAAAAATCAATTAGGTTTCCCTTGAGTTAGTTGTTTTAGTTTAGGATTCTAGCTCACGTAACCATTGAGTTCATCATCTTTCAGAAAAGATAACGGATTTAATACGGATACGAAGATTTTGATATCGAATTTATTAAGTGCTAAGGATTTTTGTGAGTTCATATTATAATTATTTATTTATTTATTTATATAGTAGGTACAAACAATAATTATAGAAATAAATTATACTTATGTTATTAGATTTAAATATTTTATTATACACACCATAATATGAGCTACTAGCTCGAGTTTATGGGAGGAGTACTTACATCTGTAAATGCATATAAATTGTATTTCGGTGTATGAAATATAAAATAATGAGTTTTAAAAAAAAATACATTAGTATATTATAATACACCACCTTTGTACGTTTATAAAATCATTTAAACTTGCGATGTAAGCTAATTTAGAAATATAAGTTTTTAATCGTACAATGACAACGTTTTGGCAAATGTCGGCCAATTATTTAATTCTGAAAAATTTGCTGCGGTACGTGGTTTCTTCGGTTGTAAAATAAATTGGAGCATTATTCCTAAGGCAAGGTGTTCTTATTTGGCAAGCAGCCAGGCCCCGGCCCCCACCGAGGATCTGTTCAGCGCAGGTGATTTGTCACTTCCGAATTTAATTAGATATTTATAAGAACAGTTATTTGTCCAAGATGCTTCAATCTGCAAGTTGCTGTCATACCAAAGATATGACTTTAAAGATGATGGACAAATAATTTATTATGAGGACGAAGGAGCAGTTTCTCTGAAACCGGCGAAAACAATGTATTTTTTCTCCATGAATTTTAATAATATTATTTTAACTGATGTTATCGAATCACGATGTTATCAATTTAAACATTGAATTAATAATAAAACCTTATTTTGTCTTCGTAAATGATTTATGTTTTCTACGAATTGGTAAAACGTTGTCAGTGAAGGAATGTCTATTTTACATAACTTATTTTTTGAATAAGTAAAATATTGATTCATATGGTATTTACTAAAATATGCATTGAAATGTTTTTCTTTTATAAAGTTGAAAAAATATTTTTTAATGACTAGTTAATAACAAAAATAATAAGAATAAAAAAATAATAAAAAAAATAAGAACACAAACTATAATTATTAGTTGAAACCTTATAGTGAAAGATTATTGTTTATTAAAAAAATTATATTTAGTGATATGGATGGATTACAAACAAGTGACCGCCCGTACATATTGTTCTGAGAGATTTAATATTACTTCCAACCAGCTCATTTCTGCGTAGTCGGAAAGCTGTGCAGGAAAGAAGTACATTAACTAGCTTATATATTTTTTTAAACTGTTTATATATGCTTTATTTCTGTTCCATAAAATGGACCACAAAGATAACTGGAAAAGTTAATATATTACGCGTGGTTTAATGTAGGAACTAAAATTAGAGAAATTAAATATTTAAGTAAGTAAGTTCTGTTATCTGTCAAACTGGTGAACTGTCTCCGTGTCATGCATTCGCTTCCGTGGTCCACCGTTAGATGGCCCCACGTGTCCGCATCATCACATATTTAAAAATTTACATAACACTTACCTTGTTTTGTATTTTTAAATTTTGTTAATTTGTTTAGTACAGATATGTTCCACAATATTGCACATTTCTGTTATTCGGAAAACGAAGTTCATGATCAGGATCTTTATAATAATACCTATATATAAATATGGTCAAATAATATTTAGTGTAGGTTTTTATGTAAGTGTAAAATCAGTAATTTTTTAAAAGAGATAATGTTATTGTTACGGTTGTTGGACATATTTAACTTTAAATGGTTGCGGATACTTTATCCGCCCTATACCTCTACAGGTACTGGTCGTTCTCCTGATGACGTTGAATATGACTTCAACGAAACGTCGAGAATTGTTTCTCAGAAAAAACATACGGTTCGTATAAAATATCCGCAACGATTTAAAGTTAAATAGTAATTTTTTGTTTAAAATAGAATCTAATCTAGTAGTACATAACTCTATATATACGTTAAATAAAAAATAATAAATTACATTCTTTTAAAAATGCAATGAGATGACTTAGTATTAAAAGTATCTTATTATTATTTTTATAAAATCCATGGCGTCATTAACAAAAAATTATAAGTCGTGTAATCACCAAATATTTTTCAATAACTAGTTTCATCCTGTTGATAAATTTTTCATAACTTGAATATTTCATTCGTATTTGAATAACTTATAAAAGAAAAAAATGAGTTCACGACAAATTTCCCATTCCTATCGATGCAGTATCGAAACGAGTTTTATAACACGAATATCCCTTTCGCATTTCAATGCAGGAGAACCTGTGTAGTTTCACGTATTGGGGTTGGTAATATACAGGGTCTTATTATCGCTTGGGCGAAGGCGGAGGATCTAAAAAAGCCTTCGCGCGTTGTCTACTAATTCTGCGTGTATCAAATATTATATCCGGGCTATATTTGAGCACAAATTGCAGTACGTATTCCGATCTGTATGGCGATTTGTGTTACGGTTCATGTTTATGTGCGTCCGTACTTCCAGCAGAAAAGGTATTTTATTTTCCATAATAAAAACATAATTGTATTACAAAAATATTTAATTTTATGCCCCCATATTTAGTGATCTTAAATTCTGAAGATATCTTTGACACGATTAAATTAGTATTAGTATAATAAAATGTCTGCTTTAATACAGATAAATTTCATAAGACAAGTAGTCAACTGAAACGCTTTAATACAGATAAATCTGTTTTAATAAAGATAAATCTCATAAGACAAGCAAACAACTGAAAAATAAAACAATATATCAACAACAATGTATCATGCGCCATCTATCATTGATTTACCATAAGAAATGATTTTGCTACCCGGTCTTGCATATTCGACACCTCTTACAACTTATGTATCATGCATGGGGAGGTAGAAAATAGTAGAGATATAGGTAGGAACAGGTTACCTTGGCTGCGTAACCCAGGAAAGTACATCAATATTTAAAATGCCCTTTAAAAAGTCTTGCATAATAAATAATGTTTATGTAGATAATCAATAATATCAACAATATTTGTAAGTTGTTCATATAATTTCGATCAGTAATTACACATATGGTGTGATTTTTAAATAATTGAACTAGACGAGAATATATTTTATTTAATCGGGGTATATTTACATTTACATTATATATTTTTTTCACGAGATGCTATAAACAAAAGGAATTGCACATAATCGAGAATTTTCCGATACTTTAGACATTTTAGAATAAACTAGAAATCGGTAGAAAACACGAATATATGTCCAAAACATCGAACCTCATATAAACGGCAACCGCTTCGCATGGCAGCCAGTCGAGTTTGACAGCCGACGAAGTGAGCGCGATATTCGATGACAATATTTTTATGGTATTTTATTGACACGAACAGTGTGTTATCGGCTCTTTAAAATATATTGTCACGAAATCGCAGTGACGGGGTTTTAAACTTTGTTAAATTATACACTTTATCTCTCCAGATTGTTATGAAAACAATTATTTGATACATTTGGATGCATTTATGCGGGCGGTTATTCTTTCATGAATTATATCTCGTTCTCTCACTTTAACACTTGTAGCTGAGCTGGTCGGTGCTGTAGCTAGTATAGTGAAATGTGAAGAGTGTACGTTTTTTGTCCGTGGCTCGCATAAAATCGCTCGAAGTCGAAGATGGAGTCGGAATCTGTAGATTTTTAAACGATTCCTTCAACATCATGAAATTCTTGATCAGTGGTGTTGTAATAAAAGACGGTCGCCGATCGCGTGGTCGTGATTATTTCTCACAAGTATAATAACAAAGTAAGACTGTGACGTGCGGCGGGAGATCCGCCCAAGACGAGAGCGTAGCAAGGCCAGTGATTGTCCCGCTGTAGACACTTATGATGGTGTAACGATGTCTTCGGATTCCAGCCCTTATGCATGCAACTGTATAAGGCTGCTAGCAAAGCATTAATTTAAAAAAATAATGCTTTGCTAAATTTCAATTATGAATTTTAAGTTTGCCAATTCTAAAAAATGTTCCAATAATTGCGAGTAATCAAGAACTTCAGCAATAATATTTAAAAATAATTTAGAAAAACAAAAGACATTATTCATTTTGATATTTTGACATATATATAAAACACCCTGACGATGGAAAGGTTTTTTTGAAACATTTAGGTGTAATTAATCAAATAATGTTCGCAGATTGCCGGGTAAAGGTCGTCCTGATGACGTTGGATAAGTATCCAACGAAACGTCGAGATTCGCTTCTCGGTAATACATACGTTGCTGAATCAATTGAAAAAAAGCGTTAAATTGACTGTCGATTGATGTGATATTATATGCCTAATTTATTAACCTAGAGGTATGATCCAAGTCAGCAGTATTATTACAATAACAAATTATTGCTTTACCTACTAAATTATTCTGTCGGTTAGACATCTTTTAGAAGGAAAAAAAAGCTGCGCGTTCCCGAACACGTGATCGTCAACGTGGGGGGACCTGATAAGGTACAAAAAGAAGATGAAGACACCTTTTGCAATATGGTATCGGGTCAAATATGTACGAACTTGTTGAGTCAGCGCAATCGATGTGCTACATCTCAAAAACTTATCTCGTGAGACTACTGCTTCATATTTAGAAAACCCTTTTTCAAAATTCGTAAAATAAAAATGTAGTATTGCAGAACTTACTGTCGGTTATTTTATTCACACTGAGGTTAATAAAACACTGCAATGATCTAAAAAGTCCGTTTGAAATGTTTATCTAGGGGCCACAAATTTGTTTGACTTGTAAGCCCTAAAAACCTTTTCCGGGCCTGGTGTTATGTAAAGAACGAAGCTGCGGTATGTTTTCCGATGGTCTGTTCGTCTTTACATTTCCGGTCCATTTCATCGCAACAAAGGGGTCCCAAGGGGTTACCCAAGGATCCGATCTCGGGACTGTAATGATAACTTTGTGTACCTGTTTGTTAAGGATAAAAATTGAACATGTTATTGGGCGGGAGAACGGGAGTAATCTTTGAAAAGGGTCGACAACAATTGATTCGGGGAAACAAAATTGGGAAATTTGTCGTTGGTATATTAAATAATACGAATGGATGCTTGATACAGCGTGTTTCTACAAGAAATGTAGCATTTAAATTGCATTTTTTGATTTATATTTTTTTAAACATTTTTATTTCACAGTTTTATCTCAATTTATTTTTTAATAAAAGAAAATGCAGATGCATTTACAAAATATAGCATGTGAGTCTCTTAGTAGAATTTATGATGGGGCGCTACCAAATCGCAGTCGTTGTTTTTTACTACCAAAATACACTTAAGTAAATTTTTTCAATTGCTAGAAGAGCTATTTAACCTGTGAAACGCACACAGTTATTGAGATTTGTATCCGATTGCGTTAATGATTGGCAACTGATTTTTAAATTCTTTTTGGACTTTTTTTTTCAATTTTAATAAATTAACGTTAATAATTAATTATATATTAATTAATCAAAACAAAAAAGGGTGTTGAGAAATCAGTCTAATATATAAACTTTTATTTTTCTTATTTTGGATATGTTTTCATTTAATTTAATAATGATATCAGCTATCATATTAATTTTGAAAGTGGAATTAAATTGTTATAAATTCTAGGAAGTTATGGACGGCTGGATGGATGGACAGAAAATGTTATTATTGGATGATATAAAAAAAAAAGAACAAGTAAAATAAAATAACCAAATGCATAGGTACCTAATAAAATATGTATAATGTTACTGATGATTATAATTCTTATTATCATTAATCAGTTATAATAATATCCAGAAAACATCTGCTAGAAGAGCCGAGGCGGCCATTGGAATGATTATATAAACCTATAACACGTCTCTATAATAATAATACTAAAAAAAAAACTTGAATATCATAACTCGTTGTAATTTTATTCAAAAAACAAATCCAAAACGTGTTGTTGAATCACCCGTTATATTTTATTTATACAATAAGACCAAGGGTTTGTTAACAATTCAAACATTTTTTTATGTTGCCTACAAGCTCTTCGTTGTTTTATTATGTAATTATTTTAAACTAGGCTTTTACCCGCCCTAAAATGCCATGATCAGAAAACATCATTGATGTAACAATTTTTTATATTTTTTATATTAATTATTGTATATAAAGCCATACCAAACACATGTTAAAACATTTCATTTACTACCTATGTGAGAATAAATACTACACTATGTTCTTTTTGAAAAATTCAAATTGACATTATGATGAAAATGTTTATATTTTTTAATACGTAGTCAAAAATTGATGTTTCTAACTTGGCTATCATTCATGCTTTGTGGGATATAAAAACAAAGTCTGCAATATGCGAAAAAAAAAATTGCAGTTATTGAGGATTTTTAATTTAGAATGTAATAAATTCGAGATTTTATAGGAAATATAGCCTAGGAATTAATAGAAAACATGATTTTGAAAGGGATAGATACATTAAATCTGTAATAATTAAGTAAATTCTAAATTAGTGATCCAAGGTGATTGCCTTCATAACATTTTTTTAATTTTAGAATATTGCTTGTTGTTTTTGTTTTTGTACCCCACGTATGATACAATATATGTATAATTTATTCGATTTTTATGATTGAATGGGCGTCTATTTACACTGTCTTAAATACGCTCATCATGTTTATTATAACAAATTAAAATATGTTTCTTCATAAATGTTAACAGATGTTTGGCGTGGTATTCTGCAATAAGCATGAGCACTTCGCCAAAAGGTGGGTGAGAAACTGTTATGGCACGAAGGTAATATTAAATCAAAACACTCCCGCTAAATATAATATTGTTTTACCTCGAAATAGGCGGCCCTCTACTATTTCTTTTAGACAGAAAAATAGTAATTAATTTAATCTCTGTATTTTTTCGGAGATATATTTTATTTATTTTAGTTTATCATGGAACAATGTGATATGAAGACTTGTGAATTGGTATTTGTAATTAAATTAAATCTAGCTATAGCGATCTGTATGACGAAATCAAAAGAGCAGACAAACAATGCAGCAGTTATCTCCGGATGCTTAAGAGACACTGTATGGACCAATAAGCATATGCTAGTTGAAAGCAAAGTCAGAATATATAAGATCTATCATGACATGCGGTATCGAACCAAGAGCGGAAATGGTGAGAACTAAACACCTCCTCAGAACTACCGAGATGAAGACCCTAAGACCCATTGCGGGCAAAACCCTCAGTACCCAATGCGGAAATTCGAAGAACCTGCGACATACAAGACATTGTATTACTTACAATTTATCATATTTTACTATTACAGATTTTAAATATGTCTAACAATCCCAAAAATTCAAGATCTTCGTATGTTTACATATGTATATAAATAAAATAAATAAAAAAATATATAAAAAGCACTTTACAAGAAAACAGCGAAAAATTTTCCAAAAATATTTATCACGCAATGTCACCAATAATCGTATTTTATACTACATAGTAATAATTCTTGTAAATTTTGCCAATGTTTCCACTATAAAAGATTTGGTGTTGTTTTTGATGAAAAATTGATATTCGTTCCTCACTTTGATGTAATCACAAATAAAACACTTAAATGTCCAGCTGAACCGGAACCCAACATGTCGGGTGCAACTAGTAAATAAATAAATATTTTCGCATGAATTGTGAATTTACAAATAAATATCTCAATGCCAGAAAGCAGAATTACAAAATGCAACTCTGCACTGCCGCAGCCCCCGTCATGTCCCGGACGGAAACCTGGATTGAATCCGCGGTTGAAACATTTATTCCAGTTGCACGCGGGTTCCCCACATAAGGTTCTGGGTTTTACGACCTTGCTTACGTATTCCGAGTATACAACCTTCCGTATCGTGCAATAGAAAATTCCAGCGGGGCGGAGCTACCCTTGCAGGGACCCCATCGAGCGCATCGATAACATTTGTTACATGATACGTTTATTTTTGTTGGTGAACCTCGCGCCACGTGCATAAGTGAAAGAACCTATGTAAGTCGATGAAAAATACATCGGAAATGTGAAATAAAAATGAATGGGGATTAATCAAATCTGCATTGGGAGAGTTTATTGTATTTATTTTTATATGGAGAAGAAAGAAGATGATTGGTTCATAAACAGAACATTTAAAAATACACAGAAAAATACAAAATCTAAAAAAATATATAATGTTTCGTACTCTAAAGCCCGGTCACCGAAGAGAGAGATTTTCGTACATTGACCCTACGTTACGTATCCTTGTCGCACGCGTAGGGTCAATGTACGAAAACCTCTCTCTTCGGCGAGCGAAGTATAGTCGAAAATATAAATCTCATTACCAGTGGCGATGTCTACAGGATTATTTGGAAGACATTGAAGGATTATATTCCTGCTTTAATTACGAATCAAAAATGTTCAATATGGTGATAAATGACATCTAAATTTGCATTTCAATTCAATATTTCTGACTTATTTTTTGTAAAACGTTGGACTATCGTTACAGTTAATTATATCGAAGATGAAAAATTCATTTCCTTTAATACAAATAAAAAAAAACAAATTAATTGACTGTATCGTGGAACTGTGCCGGCATTATTCATTACAGCTTCTTGAGATGTAGCACAATAATTACTGCAGAGGTATACTTTCAAGAATTGATGATGGACAAACTCGCTATCAAACAACCGACACTTGTCAATTGCACTAGTCCACTAATTTTTCACGACGACGCTCACCTGTTACCTACCATACTTGACAGACCTTGCGCCTACTGATAGCCATTTTTTCGCAATTTGGATAATTTTTAAAATGAAAAAATTTCAACCTCAAATGGCGGTGAAAAACGCTTTTAAAGAATTCATCGATTCCCGTCCCAAGGATATCTATAGCAAAGGCATCAAGGAAATTCCATTAAAACACCAAAAGTGCACTGACTACAATGGTCAATAGATCGATTAATTAAAAAATGTATACTTTAAAAAAAAAAAAGTTTGAATTTCAGAGGTAAGCACCTAATATAATATCATAATTGTATAAGTTAGAGTTACTTTTTCTTACTTCAAATAAGATGGAAAAATATGGTATAGAAATTTCAAAATAATCCTCAGCTCGTGTTTCCAGAACGGAGGTAATCTTATTTTAGTATTTCTCTTTACTCCTGAAATATTTTTTTTTCTTCTAAAGAAAATGGATGGAACGAGTAAAACTCTTTCCATCCTTTTTAATAATATCAAAAAATGTTAAGAAACAGCAATATGATATGAAAAGGTGTACTTAAATATATTGTAACGAGATGCTAGAATTCGGATTAAATGCACACGATCGAACACTCCAGTACACTCTGGAACGACCTACAACAACACTCTGGAAATGACTGGGACAGTCTCGAAAACATTGAAAAAGTCAAAAAAATACACCAAACTTTTAAAATTATTTATTTATTCATAGTCGCAGAGAAAACCTCAAAATCGTGTGAAAAAACCCAAAAAATTGGTTTCAAATCAAAAATATAGGCAAAACATTAAACATACATGTGAATATATTTCGCATTAAATAGCCTAACAGCTGATTTTATTTATATTTTTCCTTAACAGGTATTATGAAATCGTTTCATTTAGGATAAAATTCTTTTACATGTTTTTTTTGTCAGAATCAATAAAATATATGTTGTAAATAATTTTTGTCGAACAGTTTTTTTCTAAACAAAACTTATCTTAAGATGTTAGAAACCTAAATTCAACATAACCCTAATTTATAGAATTTGAGATTTTTTCCGACGCCTAATATCGATGTTGAATCTGCCGAATAAAATATAAATTCGACGTCGGCACATTTTTTAATTCCTACTTCCTGTTACACGTTTCCGTCGTCGTATTCACGAAATTAGTCCAATAAATCGAGCGTAAAGATGTTATATCTCAAAAAATAATAATAATACGCTTATAATTGTTAGATTTATTTTTAAATTCACTCAGAATCAAGATATAATATACATGTCTCACAGAAATGAAGCTATTTTATTTTATTTTATTTGGTCATCTCCATAGCCATAGTCATAGCCATACGCCTCCCACAATTGTAGGACGACACATATAAGGCAATGATAATTCTACAGACTCATTAATCATTTATATGTGAAAGTAAAAATGGGAGAATGTTTACAGGACTTATAGCCCGTCATGGGCTGGCTTAAAATCTCACGTTTTCACTCAGTTTACTTTCGTTCTTTATATTTTCTGGCATCTCATCATACATATTTGATCCTCTGTATATTTAACAATTTTATGTATATACTTTTTCCTTATTTATAAATCGTATTCCATTTCTATTTTTATAAAATTATACCATCACTTTAAATAATTCTGTTCAAAAACATATTTGCTTTTGGTTATTTAAATTTGCGTACAAATATGATTTTTTTCATTTTTATTAAACTCTTCTCATTTCAATTTTGCTGTATTTTTTTTTATTCTCGTATAATTTGTTTATTTATAACATAACTCGTAATTTTAATTTGGCAGTAATTTTGAATTCCACACCATAAAAAATGTATTCTGTGACGTGTTATTTCCTTATTCCCTTAAAATGTTTTAAAATGGTACTTTAATGTTACAAATAAAACAAAATTAAGGCTCTGGCAATACTGAATGCCGTTTAGAATTGCTCAAAAGCAAGTAAAACAATTTAGCGGATCACACCCCTTTTGCGAGGGATGTGATTAATATTTTCGCAAATTCACAAATCGTCTGGTGCACGCGTAAAAGGCAAAAAGTCGGCCATTTGTCATCGTCTTTTGCTCAGATCTAGATCCGCCTCGCTTCACACTCAACAAGCCGTCCACCGCTCAGTAAAACGAACCGTTCAATAAGCGGGTACCGCAGTCGGAATTTGAAAGAGTTTGCGCTTTTTACCTCAGTGGTACTTGCATCTCGAAAACTGCGTTTATGTCACTGATTTGGGAAAGTACCGCAGGACACAAAGAAAATGGCACTTTTTAAACATTTATTTTTGATATTAATTGTTAACTGAAACACATTCTTTTTGTGAAGTTGCAATTTCAGAACAAAGTTCTGTGAATAATAATAAGAAATTGGATAACGCGCCATTCCCGGATAGAATTGGAGGTCCGTGGTTCGAGTCCCGGTGACATTAAAATATAAAAATTAGATTTTTTCTGTATGTCTTTTCTAATTGATTAACAAAAATTGTTTAATTTATTTTTAAATTTATTTCTTTACATATGCAATGCGTATACACTTATTTAAAGGTATATTTTTAAATAGAGGCGCGGACACGGAAAACGTGTAAACTAGCTTCTGGTCTGGACTGAGGCTCGAACCCGTGACCACTGGATCACTATGCAAGTGCTTTAAGCACTAACCACACCAAAAAGGACGTTTTAAATCTAATTAAAAAAAAAAGCATTAAAAATATTGGAACAAATATCTCTATAGTTGAGATTACCTGAGTTAACCTTAACTTAACCTAAACTAATCTAAGCCAACCTAACCAGAGCAACGTTAAATCAACATTAAATGTTAAATATTATTTTAAACAAAACATACAAAATAAGAACAAATATCTCTATAGATGAGATTGACCTAAGTTAACAAATGTCTGTAGCTCTTATAAAAAACATTTAAAAATAAAAATGTATATTGTAAGTCCAAAATGATCATTTAAATTACTACCGTTAACATAAAATAATATAATAAATTTAGACCGATTATTATTATAATATATTTTTACAATTTATGAGAAATCCGAGGTTCACTTTGTGATATTTATAGTTTAGTGGTAACAATCGTAATTGTTTTCATTTATGTGAAACTATTCTAAGTCATTTACGTTGTGAATAAAAAGGATCATTGTTATAGATTAAAATAATCTATCACAACTTTAATCACATAAATATGGATAGGTATATTTTTATTTAGCCTATTCGCGTAACATTTATCATGAAACACGTTTTTAAGGGATCAAAATACAATGTTTGAGATGTGTAAAGCGTTGTTTTTCAGATATTTAAATTCATTTACGTCTGTCATATTCGAATACTATTTCTAATGTTGATGTCATTTACGGTTACGATATTTGTTAGACTTAATAATGTCCCCTGCAATCAAATAGATTGGATTGGGGATATTGGATACAAAACAAAAAAAGAGAAGATTGAAGAGCTCAGAAAAATCGATGCAACTTTATTTATCATTGTATTCCTTTTGTCAGATAAAGATATTTATTAAAATTTTATTCATCTGTCAGTAATTTGCAACCTTGTCAAATAAAAGAATATCCGAATTTTTCGTATATAAATATTAATGTACGAGATCGAAAGCCCGGAGTTATTAAATATGCTTAATATACATGCACATACTGGATACACACATAACTATATAGAAATATAATCAACGCGGAATATGATTCGACCACTAGGGCGTTAATGATAATAAATAAAAAATAAATATAAGAAAAGAAAAAAATACAGAATATAAAATAAAAACGATTGGTAAAAGTAAACCGTGCAAAGAAAATAAAAGCACAAAAGAAAATAAACCTATATAACGCACTCGAGACGGATTATTCGTTCAAGCAATTGAGTACACTTCCAAGGCGCGAGTACAAATGACGCATGACTGATTACTCGCTGATAAGCCGGCAAGCGCTTAGAGCGGCACCTTGCGGTATTACAACCAACCCCGGAATCCTCAACCAGGTCCTCCGTGGGTTGCTGTCCTCTCGTCGCTACTGGAGTAACTGCAGATTTCTCTACCGGGCCCCAGATTAGATCCTCGTGATTTAAGACAGTTTTAAGACAGCTGGCGAAGACCAAAGGCACGAAATCGAGATCAGTAAAGATTTTTATACAATGTCTGACTTGTATTCAGGATAATGCAGAACGTACCAAAACATACGTGTTCCGAAGTATTTGAATATTTCTGGTAATATTCTTGTAAGATAGTAAATCTCCCGCGCGCAGCCGCAGGCGTGGAGGGGACGCGCGGAACCGGGCGTCACCGGCAGCGGACGGCCGCGACGGCCACTTGAAATTCGGCAGGCCGTTTATAAGAGAATACACATCGCTTAAAAGTTACCTACGCGTATTTATATTGACGCCTGCCCTCTTCCCGAAAACCCAACTTAACAATTCTATTAGCGTTTTGCGAGCGAAAGCGTCGCCACCTCTTAGTAAAATTATGCTCCACGCTTAGGGTACTTGATTTATGTCAACAAGAACACCTTTCATGCGCGTGTTGTAACCATGGCTAGCACAATCTCTGGGTAGATTTTGACGCTAGTTCCTTAGCTGTCAATCAAAGGTACTTAGCCCTTTAGCGCCATCTTTGGAAATATTTTGAGACTAAAATTTGTTTCCGTTACACCTTTCAATAAATATCGTTTTGGTCAGTTCAGCAGTAAAATAATTACAAATATCGCGAATTTTTTGGGCCATTCGTTGTATCCGAACGCGAAAAGACAAACACATCCGCCATTATGACAGCGTTTTGAAATTGGAACGTCCCGAGGCGGGAAGGACGGTGACAAATGGCCGACGTTAGTCGGGAGCGCCGGGCATTGTTTCAGCGGTTTTTGACGGATCTCCGTCGATTTAAAAGGATGCGATATTCGAGAAACAACGCGCCCGATGTACTGCGGCCCCTCGGCATCCTTGCTCCACAAGTCGACGAACAAGAGAGTGATTTATCGGGTTAACATGCCTCGGGATAATGGCCGGATTTGTCTTTCGGCCGGTTATCGGAATTGCGTCACCTGTCAAGTAGCCCTGAATCCTGACATTGGTAATACCGGGTTTATCTTGTCCAGTCTCCCACACGGTTACGTTCTAAATGGGTGGGTGCTTACATTATGTACACACAAACGAGGAGGTATCCTAAAATAACGAGAATTGTTCCAACCTTAATTGAAAATAACGTCGTTAATGTCCGTAATGTCGGACCTCCGTGATATCTGGGTGTTCTTGAAAAGACCTCTTTATTTGATATCAAAGCAAAATGTATTCCTATCATCATGCAAATCTATCATTGCAATTGAAGTTAGAGTTGTTATTGGAGTTCTGTCAAAAAAAAAGTTTTTGATGAAAATTATATAAAATAAGTAATATATTTTTTTTAAATTTTGGTGGATATCAGTTTGTTTCAAATACATCTACTAATTAATTTCTTCATCCAATACTTAATTAAAGCCAATATTTTAATTAAAATGATTAAAATAGAGAAACCTAGATAATCTTAGTTCAGATGAGATGATGCATGGGTTTAAAAAGGGTTCAGAAAGTATTACAGCATTGTTTAATACAGTTGCTGCACTAGTTCTGAAGCTATTGGGTGTTGAACGAAAGTCTCACACATTTTAGTAATACAGGTCAATGAAAAGGTCTACAGTGGTTTTTAATTTGATTGGTTACTTACTATTCTCGGAATTGAAATTAAATACTTAATGATTAAGTTTGTCTTAACGTGTTTTGTTTTGAAATTTTAATTTTTTAAAATAAATAAAAACATTTTACTTTGTATTAAACCACGATTTATTGTTGTGCCAACCGGTTTCGCTTAAACTTAAGCAACGTGTTTTTATTTATTTTAATATGTCAAACCACAAAGTTATTGCTTTCTACCAAAGAATTTTTATTTTTTATTGCTTTTAATTTTTTGAATTTATCATTTTTTTTTCTTCAAGTAATACAATTATAATTCTTAATATAAACAGAATTGAATTTTGCCATCTTGTTTTCTTTCTAAAGGTTAATGGTTTCTTCTTGTGCAGTGGACATGGTGACCTGTGTTTTTCTTAAGAATTCAAAAGTTTTGTTTCCATAATAATTTTATAATATTTAAATATAAGTATATTAGATTAAATCATTTGTCTGAATGTAAGATTTCTAAAATCACTTTAATTCTTGTGGATCGATTGCTTTTTAATATAATTGGCAGTGCTTTATTTTGGAATTTTATTATTATAATTTTTTTAAATCTTCTTCATTTGTCAGAATTAATATAGTGCTGCAATAGTTGATGTGAGGGACTATTATTCCGTTCATTCGAGTTCGCACGTAATTTTTTGCTTTTGCTGCTTAAACGCTATTTTTAAACATTGCACTAGTTATTAACATGGTTTTAGCGACAGTAGAGTTTAAAAACTTTATTGATCGGTCTGATTTTTTCTGGTATCTTAAACCTGCGTATTGAAGCTTCATTGGAAGTGTTCATGAATGTATATTTTGTTGATATCTATTTGATGAGGATTTTAAAATTAACACCTTGATTTTTAAATTATACTTTGTATAAAGATATCACGTTGAATTCTTTCAATATTGTACTGATCCAATTATACCTAGTTCTCAATATTATTCTCATGGTTTAATTTTGCAGTACTAATATTTTTTCATTTTTTTTTCACTATCCAAAAATAAAATGCTGTAGTAGTTTATATGAATAAAGAACATTAAAATTGTTTGAAATAAAACAATTCAAAAGCATGTTAAACAAGGCAATGCATATGCATTATCCTCATAATTTAAATAAAAACGTGGATTCGCAATATGGATTACGGGTAAACCTGATATTTTTAAGTTGATTTATAATATATTTAATTTTGTTCTGAATATTTTCTACGATTTCTGTACCATAAAAAATGTAACCTTTTAATTTTTTTACTTTGTAGTCTAACGTCACACATGGACTTTACTATTTATGAGGGTTAAAACTACCGGGAAGAGGTCAATTTGTAAAAAAATATGTTGAAATTCTTGAAAAAAGAACTAAATTATATATATTTAAAACTGTTAGATAACATACATTGATTTAACTTATATTTAGAGATTACTATTACTTTATTCTTTTTTAAGCATTTTCGTTCAATACCTTATCAACACAAATATTTCTAGTAAAACAGGCATAATCCAAATTAAGCTTTAAAATTGTTCCTGTATAAAAAACATGCACCTCATACAAAAAGTGTGTCCAGAGCAGTAGAGATCATTTTACAAACTCGCAAGTAAATACTATAAAACCCTATGTTGTTTTAATATAATACGAATAATTACGACTTTAAAAAATACACACATAATTAAATATATAGGAGATAAAGCCGAATGGCTTTCAAATGCGGTAAAAAAATTGAAACTGGAGAATTTTTCGTCATTCATTTTTTCCTAATACTTAGTCTGATATTGGCCTCTATTACCATAAATATCCGCTTACAAAGAAAAACTATAATCCGAGTGTAACGTATACAAGTATGATAAATCAATCAACAATATATGGTTTTAGTTTTAGTTGGGAATTCTTTGTGAGAAATTGTGTGGTATAAAAGCAAACGTAGCAATTTCCAAATAAACATTGTACGCAGTCATCGAGAATCACTATATTATAATGTAGAGAATTCGAGATTTTACATAAATTATAGCCTATAAATTTATATAAAACATGATTTTGGAAGGGTGAGATACATAAAATCTAAAATTCACTACATTTTAAATTAGTAATCCTCGGTGACTGCATGCAAAACATTTTTGTTGGATATTGCTGCCTTTGCTTTTATACCCCACAATATATAAATAAGTATTCCTCTTCATCATAATTTTAACAACTGATTTGGCAAAGCGTGGTTGAATTTTTTAGCCGGTTCTACCGGTGTATAAATCCGTGGGATGTGGTTAGCATAATTTGTGAAAGGTTTGATGATCAAATTTCATAAATTTTGCCTGTTCTATCTGCGGTTGTCATAAATTTTATCTTAATTATAAACTTTGCTAATGGGAAGTTGCAGTAACTCGCGACAATGTTCAGCTTGCAATTTATTTTCAATAATTCAATCAGCAACGGGTCTTAATTTTTGTTCCATATTTTTCAGTTGTTGAATGAGAAAAATAAGTGTGAAATCTATTGAGAGACAAAATAAACTATATGTAGAATTTGCAACACATGATGTATGCATTTGATATAGTATATGTGGAAGCGAATATGTTTATCTGAAGCAGAAAAAACATTAGAATAGCTTAATCTGTTTGGAATCAATTTCTATATTCAGCTTTATATATTTCATTTCCATCATGATATATAAACTAATGAGGTATCCTTTTAACTGTCAAATATAAGAAAATAGGTCATATTGTCCCTTCCATATTTTTAAACACGAAAAAATATTTCGAGAAAAAGCCTTGAAATTAAGTGATTTTAACCATTCCTCTCCGACTGAGTTGACATTGCCTCTAATTATGTGAATATTTCTGTAAATTTACTAAATATAGAGTTAAAATTTTAGGTATTCCTCCATAATGTATTCTATAAAATAATAACGATATGTAAAATAAAATAAAAATGTGAAATATTTATGTTTATCCGACCAAAAAATCGGAAAAAAGTCTACATGTACGCTAAGTTTACAGCTTCAGAACCCGCTTTTTGATTTTAGCACCGTTTGGGAAAGGTTAATTTGTTTGTGTATAGTTTTCTGGGATATCCTGCCGCGTATATGTGACCTCTCTGGCCAATGTTTCGGATCCCATTGCAGGGTCTATCATCAGGGCTGATGTGAACACGGCAAAATTTCCCAGAAAACTATACATAGAAGATTTTGAACGGCCGTGAAAACCTAAGAACATTTTTAAGATTAATTTGTGATAGATGTACTTGGCAAAAATTTGGTTTTTTTCAAACATTCTATCACAGAGTATTCATTTGTAAAGAGATTAACAAAACCCCGTTTTCATGAGAGGGGATTGGATCAGTGCAGAAGAATGTAATCAAATCCTCTAGCAAACAAAAAAAAACAATACAATATGTATGTATGTACATGTATACATTTGTAAACGATCATGCACGCAGATATATATTTACATATATAATATACACTGTTATCTAAATATGTATAATATTTTTATTTTATTGTAAAAGGTATAAACCGTAGAAATAAAATAAATAAATAAATTAAAGGAAAAACTAGGAAATTTAAATTCATGTGTTGAAATTCGAATTGATAAAAAATTGTGGTGACATGATTTATTCCGGCTTTTTCTCTTCGAGCAAGCATAATTTAAAAAAAAGAAATTAATATAAATAAGGATCCAAATTTCGAGCGAGGCCGGGTAGCGAAGCTCATAATTGATAAATTCACAACTATTATGCATTGTGTAAATTTCCGCTAGAATACCCTTGCTTAGTGTACATTTAACCAAACTTTGATCGGTGTTGGGTTGAAGTCTAAACTACTTCAGACAGTTTATTATAGAACGCTTCTGAATGTGGAAGATATTATGTTATTGATAACGTTTTGAAGTGTATCCGTTATTGACGATAATAGGTTAGCAGGAGGACCGGACACCTCATAGTTTGCCAAGTATCCCGTCCTCAAAATTATTCTGGAACAGTTGTCCTTTTCAATGTAGTTAGATACCTAATTCCGGCAAGTCCCTGGGGACGGTTCAACAGATTTCACTGGAATTTAATTATTGACAACAAAATGTACTGGAAGACTAGACAACAAAAGATTTTAAAAAGTAATAGTTTTACAATCTTCTGGTTTGTGTCTTCTGGGGAATTATGCCGTGTTTTTACGACCTTTGCTGCCAACGTTTCGGATCCCATTGCAGGATCAATCATCAGGGCTGATGTATTCCACATCACATCACAAGACACAAACCAGAAGATTTTGAGTGGCCATGAAAGCCTTAGAATATTCTTAATAGTTTTGCAATTTAAAATTCCCTTTCATCTTCGTACCTGAGAGCTTGTTGTAACTGATCCTTGGTATTCACCGGTATTTGAGTCCTTTACAAAAAATATTAGTTTATGGTACACAATATCTTGGTGAAATCGTCATGTACTATTGCGGCGATTATAAATGACGATTATAGATGACACACAACTGTGAGGTCGCCTGTGTCTTGTATAATAATTTAAAAATAAGTTTGTCTTAGCTAAATTAAAAGTCTAAAGTTAAAATAAATAATAACGCCAATCGAACCTACTGATGACTGGGTGATTTATGTATTGGCTAATAAAATGCGTAATCTCGTAATATCACAATTAATACCAAACTAATCATATTTTAGTACGTAATAATATTCAGGCGAAAATTCGATTTCGCTTTTTTCCAACAGTACAAGTCACGCTTTAATGTACTGACTGTACGCGTCTGCTAGACACATTCCTTAACGATTCCAGCCGCGGCCGATCACACGCAATATGTCCGTATTATCTATATTTATGTATTAGCATTTTAGGGAATGAATAAGAGTTTTCTATATTCACCACAGATATCAGCATTAACGACACGACCCCCCCTCCCCTTCTTCTAAGTCCTACCCACCTTCGTCAGTTCACATTTAACAGCTTGACCAGTGAGATCATTATCGCCCGGCAAAATTATCACCAAATATCGACCACCAACTCTGGAGTATTCTCGTCACCATCGAGTGATATTAAATAATCATCCATTTTCATTATTCAAGAAAAAAGTGTCGTCGGCAGTAAGTCGAGCTTCTTGTGCCCTCACCTTTCATCATGTACAGTCTACACTCTTGTTCCCATTTCTTCAGAAACAAGTAATCGCGATCTCTGTTATGAGGAATTGTATATTTTTAGATTAACTCGGTAGAGAGACTTGTCTCGGTAGATAGCGCATGAACACAGGATCGATGCTCAACACGCTGAGTGGACCTGGTGGAGCCCGTGAAGCCACCAGCAGCACAATGCAGGAATTGCAGGACGATATAAGGAGCCACCAAGGGAAATAATAGTTCCGTGTCATAATCGCAATGGCTTTGTCAAGAGTAAACTATCAAGAAGAAAAATGAGAATACAGACGTGTTTCTTTAGTCTAGTGGTAAAATGTTTGCTCAGGGGGGCTAGAAATCGTTATCACTAAGAAATTTAACATATAATTTCTATTAAAATTTATTTATACAGGGTGTAACAGAGGTAGTCTACAATACTTTACAGGTGAATTTCTGCCTTGATTATGAGTCGAAAATTTTCAAGCAACCATGACCTAATATCAATAGTTACGGAATTATGCAATATCAAAGTTTGAATTTTTTCTATAATTCTGACTTATTTTTTACAAAACGTTCAAGTAACATTACAGTAACTTATATCGATTACGAAAAAATTATTCGTTTAAAAAAATTTAATAAAATAATTGAAACCCTGAAAAAAATCCAATTGGTATTTTAAGGTTTTTATCATTCGATTGGATTATATTAAAGCGATTGAATTTTTACTGTAATGATAGTCCAACGTTTTGCAAAAAATAAATCAGAAATATTGAAAAAAATGCAAACTTTGAAGTCGCATATCTCCTTAACTATTGATATTTTTTATTAATGACGACTGGAAAAGATTCAAGCAACCCTGACCTAATATCAATAGTTATGGAGATAGCGACATCAAAGTTTGCATTTTTTTTCAATATTTCTGACTTTTTTTTGTAGAATATTGGAATGTCATTAGAGTAACTTATATTGAATATGAAAACTTCATTCTCATTAGTCAAATAAAATTATACCGCTAGTTAAAAATATAATTTTTAATTACAAAACAAATTATGAAAAATATAATACAATGAAACTTGTCTGGAGGGGTCAAAAGGTGCACCCACAAGCTTTTCCAAATGTAATATTACAAGTCCAATAATCCATGAATTTACAAATACTGAATTCATTTGATCTTTTTTTAAATGTTTTAAAAAGCCTTACTGCCATTTTATGTACACATTTTTGTTAATCCAGCATTTAGCGTTCTTAATTCAAATCTCGTAGCTCGGGAACCGAAGGCTAATGGAGATGCTTCCGGTGAACAGCGGATATTCCCAGAAATCGTAAACACCCACGGGGAGTTTTAATCTCCGAATTAAGCTCGCAATAACTCACCCCCAAGCTGTTTTCGCAACATTCCAGGTTCGACAATACGTCCCTTATAAAACACACGTAGGGTGCTACTGACTGGGGTGGTTCTAAATGGCTGGAACTGATTAAAATTTGCCCACATCACGTACTATTATTTGTCATATGAGTTTTTTAACAAACAGACCACGAACATGTCATTATTGACCCTAATAGACGGTTCTAGAGTAACATTAGAGTATAAAGTATGAATATTTTATGAACATTTTGAATATGATATAATTGCATCATACAATTTTCATGAAAAACTAGCTCTAACCCGTCAAAAATGACGGTACTTTTGCATGTCGGTTCCTAAGGAATAAGTATTTATTTATTTTATTAAAAAAAATCGTAAAACAATAATTTTTTTCGTAAAAAAAATACTATGAAGAAGTCACGGATGTTACACGAAGTTACGGGGACAGGCAGACAGAGAGACAGATAGATGAACGAACGGACGGACAGGCAGGTAACGAAATTATTTTAATTGGGATTAATAATAAATAATGTCTTAATGATAAAATTAATTAACGATAAAATGATTGAATTAAATGAGTTGTCTAGTTTCACTTACCTATCTGAATCTAAATATAATAATTTCATTGTCCGTCCGTCTGTCTGTCCATCTGTCCTTCCGTTCGTCTGTCTGTCTGTCCCTGTAACTTCGTGTAACGTCGTAATTTCGGCTAAAAAAATAAGTTAAACGACCGGAGATGGGGCTTGAACCCCGGGCCAGCAAACCCGAAGGCGGCAACGATAGCGATGCTGCTACCGCTGCCTCTCCGTGGACCGCCAAAAAGATACTATAAATATAAACTAAGGCTTAGCGAACCAATATTCCGTCATTTTTGTAGGGTAACAGCAAGTGTTACATATTTTTAGTATCGTAACGTCACATATTGTTCGGAATCTATCGAGACGTAAGGAAAAGGATATATTTTATTTTCGAACGAATGAACATTGCTGCTTTTCTAAGACGTAAATTTCTCGAAATTGTGAAAATATAAGGTTGATGTTAGGATATCGAATAAAATATAGAGTACCTACCAGTGGCGTGCAGCGCACACAAGCAAAAAGCTGTGCATTAGTAAAGATTCTGGGAAACAAATATTAATTCAATAATCCTTATCTTAAGAAAAGGTTGATTTAAAATTTTGGCCGTAATTCGTTCTACGGCTAGATGTATTATTTCCGATGTTTCGGTATCCAATTTTATGTCAATTAATAATTTATCTCACTTGTTTGAGCCCAAAAAATTTGTTTCTTAGATTTAGTCAAGTCGAGAAAAAACTCGTCCTGATCTGCGTATTTTCCTAATGAAACCGTACAATATTACATTGACCCATCTTTATGTCTGCGAGGTTTTTGTAATAGACAAGTAAATTTTTCATGGAACAGCATGATTAATGACTTGACTTTTTTCATTTCACAATGACTTTTTTACAAATTCCAGTTGCTTGCCCACACAACTTTTTGGGTGATTTCTATTTCTATTTTCTATAGTGAATTCCATCCGTAAAATGTAAAATCGTAATATGATCTGCATATTATGTTGAGTACGCTTTTTTCTTTTCTTTTTCTTCTTCTTTTTTCTTTTTCTTTTTAAAATTATTTTTATATGAATTACTGATTTCATTATTTACAATTAACACAGTTAGTCGCAGCATAACCTAAGTTTATACCAACTGCACGCCACTGGTACCTACCTAATAAAACAAAATATAAGCGCGTACAGTTAGCATACGGAAGCAAGAATAGTAGGTACGTTAACATATATTTTGATAAAAAAGCGAAATTAGATATTTTTATTACTATTATTAGATATAGATATTATATATTTACATAAGTCAAAATAATACAATAATAATTGTGATAGTAATACTATAAGAAAAATATTCAATTTGGATTTATATCGCAGAAAGCTTTATAAATAACTAACCGCTCGCCACTGGTAGTTATCATTTTGACGATTAAGACGTATTTGTTTGGTCACTTTATTGTCACAAATTTTATGAAAAGTATAGTTTAATTTGATCCAGATTTTCTGAAGAATGTAGATGCTGCTTTCGCAAAGAGAGTAGATGAGAAGCGGCCCTCGTAGTCTAGTGGGCATGACTCTGGCTTCTCGTACCGAGGGTTTTGGTTTCGATTCACAGTAAATCTATGTCACTTAATATCACGTAAATACTCATGTCTAACAGGGTTTTTTGATATGCGTTTTGCATCAGTAATTGGGCTATTTGGACTATAGATGTGTTAAAAAAAACACGCACAGAGCTCTCTTAAATAAACCAAAAGAATCAAGATCGAGAAGAAGACAGAAATAGATGAGAGGATAATGTCAAGACGGTCCTGCAAGTGCCCAGCAGGTTGGATTGTAAAGGAGATGTTAAAGGACGAATGCCACTTTGTATTAACTGTTCTGTCGAAAACTTTCGAGTCCTACGAGAATGCTTAACATTAAGAAAAGAAGAAGAAGAAAAATAACTGCATTAGAACCAATCAAAGCAGGCTGTTCAATCATATTTTCGGCACAGTCAATTCTGTTGAAGTGTAAATAATAATAATAAAAAAAACTAACCCATAAAAACCAAGTTTTTATTGTACTCCCTTTCTTTGTAAAATATAACAACAATTAAAGACGAATTAAAACATATAACATAACACTAAACTTACAGTAATTTAATATATTTCTAAAATGTCAAATGTTTTGAGCTTTGATAAGACACTTCATGCTTCATTCGTAGTGAAGTACCTATTATGTATACCGACGCGACGGAGTAATTCAAATTTAGAAAATATTCCGCAACGTTATCGGGCCGCCGCGCCGTTGCTAATCAAACTTTTCTAATGATTCCAATTTGAAAAAACCAATAAAATTTCTAAAAATCCGAAATTGTACTATAATTATTAATTTTTTTAACGAAAATTTGATAGATCTTCTTGATCGTCGCCACGAGTCTGCTTGCAAAGTTTTAGCTAGATTGGATCATGGGAAATGGGTCAAAAATCGATCCAAAGTTTTTTCGACGGCAAGCCGGCGAGCAAGCAAGCAGACGCCACGAGTTAATATAAAGGGGGTAATAAAAATATGATATAGTAAAAAAAAGACATTGAAGAGGTGAATGAAATCAAATATTTAACAACAAACTAAGGTTCTACATACCTTTTTTTATTATAATGAAAATGGCCAAGAATTCTTTTTGAAACGGAATAAGAAAGAAATTTATAACAAGGGTAGACAAAATCAGGACTAAAAAAACATTGAGAACTTCCGAGATGACGACACTGAGGATGATAGCAGGCAAAACGCTGTGGGGTCACGTGAGGAACACCAGAATAAGAGAGATACGTGAGGCTGAGGAAATTGTAGGATGGAGTAAACAGCGAAAGAAGAACTGCCATGGTCATGTCCAGAGAATGGACAGCACAAGAACGCATTACATAATTAGCCTCACGGAACTTGCTCTCGCAGAAGACCTCCCAGGATAGCTGGAAATCTACCTCACAGGGGACTCTATCCTCTGAAGAACAGACCAAATAGGTAGGTATAATAAAAGAAAGAAGAAGAAGAAAAATAAACTTATTCTTAAAACCTTAAATTAGTATAAAATTTCATTTTTATTTTGCATATTGATTATTGTTCTTCGAAGGAAATAAAACTAAGAAAGAAAAAAATAAAAAAGCGCCATGAGGAAATTTTTTAGTTGTAATATGTATAAACGAATTAGCTATACGCTAAAGCAACTTTAGTTAATCACATTAAGCAACAAATTATACAAAATGACTTAGTCTTGACATACAAAATCCTAATATATAAATACAAATATGAAATATAATTGAGAGGTCCACACTTATCCTACGAGAAGTCGGTGGGCTTTGAGAGCTCTAAAGGTTTCAAACTGTTCAATGATCTGGCTGAAAATGTGAATGAAGTAACTATTCTCACTACTTTTTTTAGATTAAATGCACAATATGTGAAATATAAATCTAATTTAATATGATCATGATCTGTAAAAAGAATGCACAAAGTATATTTTGTCTCTTGTTTTTCTCAGTTTGCACTTCTACAAAATCAGCATATTCAAAAGTGGTGAAGAATATATGTATTCACGACAATTCTTATAATGAAAAATAGGAACTTCTAAAATATCATCATTGCATAAAATTTTGAGAATATCTAAAGGCGTAAAACTGAAAACAGAGGAGTGGTTTTATATACAGTTGGTTTTTATAGCTTGTCAACTATGAGTGACGCAACGGTAAACATTGAAGTTATGTGTATTAAATTAAGTGACCCAATTTAGCAGCATGTTATCCACAATTAATTAAGTGATGTAAATTACTGTTAGTTCCATGGTTTGGTTTCCATTCCTTGAGATTTGGCTCAAATAAGCAACTGCCCCAATTAACCGGCGCCAATTAAGCGGAATCCAATTAAGTATTATTCGTGGCTGTAATATTAAAAATATATATATGTATAATTAATGTTAGATTAAAGTTCACTTAGTGATTATTATTATTATTAAGTTTTGATTATCATTAATATAATTATTAATTTATCGATTATTATTATTAAATTATTTTTATCTTATAATATGCTTCTCCGACCGATTACAAAAACAATAATTTTCTTCGTCATTCTGAAGTTTTTGATATTCACTCTTTGAAGTTTCATCGTGATTATCATTTCTGAATATCACTAGGAGTATAACGAGATTATATTATTTTACCTTACTTCTCAGTTTATTGTCTTAAGAAATTTTCAGAGAAGATTTACAAGAATCCAAACAAGGGCTTTTTGTAACATGGAAATATATTAAACAACTTGCGCTGTGCTGACGAAAGAGAACCGCTTACAAGTAATACGAAAGATCTACAATTACTGCTGAATCAAGCTGTATACGCATGCGAAAACTTCGTAATGAAACTTAACACAAACACAACAAAACAGTAGCTCATCAGTTAGGACGATTCTGTTCGTAACAAAGATATTTTTACTGGTAGAACTATAGAAGAAAAGGTTCAAAAAATTGTGTAGATACTTGGATACAAAATACATGATAAAATATGTTTATATCTTATCGGAGAGAAGCTCCAGGAGCAAGTGCAGATGCACAATTAAAAGTAACACAACAAACAGTTTTGGTCCATCAGCATGGTTTTTATTATCTTATGAATACCTGTGCAACGATTGCAAAAGGAGCTCAAATTATCTGTCCTAGGATCAACTCCCTTATATCTTTGGGACGGACGGCGGCGCGTGTGCAAACAGCCACACGTGTGTAGTTTGACAACATAAACTGAGATCGGACCTACATAGGCGTGAACCAAGTCACTGAGTGATAGATGGGCTCCTTTTGTTTAGGTGTAATGCTATATTGAGCTAACTCGTGCATAAAAACGCTTTGAGCACAGCCTAAAGCTTCAAATGGGAATGATACGTTGTTACGTATTCTCTGTACTGTTCTACGCATTGAAAGTGTGGATGCTTTTCAAAGCATTTTTATTATGAATTGAGCCATTTCAGAAGTGAATATATAAAATAATGATAATGATTAGCTGGATAACTGATCATTCAAACCTGATGATTGATACACAAAAACGTAACATACACAGCTCACACTGACTACGAAGTCTATCGCGTGTTACGCGTAAGATTAAGTTGACCATGGAATCCACGCACTTTATAAATGTGCAGGAATAAAAAAAATCCACTATTAAATATTTGATTTACCTGATTGTCATAAACCGTTTTTATATTTTACTTTAATATCATACTAAGACCTTGTTTGTGACAATTTGATGATAATGCATATTAGGAAATAAAAAAAGGATGCATATTCATATTCAAAATGTAGACTCTGGATTATTAATATATTGAAAAAAAATATGATGCGGATTTAAGAAACCACAAATAATATCCGTAAAAAATTTCAAAATAATTACAAACACGCGAAAAAAATTTAAAAAATCAACAAAGTCGCACCCAGCTACACGGCATGAGAATAGAACATTGAACATATAAAATAATATAATAAAACACATAAATAATTACTGACACGTGAGTTACACTGCATCATTATTGCAATTTTACAATGAAGATTCAAGAAATGGTAACTGCAACAAGTATGTGTAATTAAAACTTAGAAAAGTAAGTTAATAAAATTGTATACTTTGATACAAGTATTTAATGTTTATTTACATTTAATGTGATTCTAATGTTTACTATTTACTATTAACATACATTATAGAAAGACAATAGTGAAATCATATGCTCAGCGTCAAGAGTATCGAAAGTGAAAAAAAACAGCTTTAAAGTGCGAAAAAAATATGAAAATATACAAATATAAACAATCTAGATCTCCATATCGAATTACATTTGAAATTAAAGAACTTCGTTCCTGACAAGAGGTCCCCCGACCGCACACTTTAAAAAAATATATTGTGGTTTAAATCCACCCAGACGATGCGTTGAAATCTCCAGTTTCAATTATTCGAAATAATACTTTGATTTTGCCGCATATAAACTATTTAATAATTCAAATAGTGTGTTCACTTTTTGCACGATAACACGGATGCACAATATATACATGACTCATTTTAAATTATTTAAATATTGGGCATATTAGTGGTTATGGTTATGATAATTTTTATAGCGCCGTTTTTGCGTAAGAGACATAATTAATTGATAATTACACTAGACATCGTCAGCATAGATTGTTTCACATTCCAATATACAGGACCAACCTGCCGATGGTTATGCCTGTTGGAAGAGCCACAGCTATGCTGAACAAAATCGCTTTGGGTATTGATATATTCCATGTGTCTGAGGGGGTTTTCCGAAGCGGGATTCTCCTACACCTTTGACCAGATTTATGTTATTTTTAATTTATTAAATATTTTCATTTTTGATATATACTTCTAATATGTATGCCTTAAACATTTTGTTTGTCATGTACATATTATCATGAAATAAATTGAATTGAAATTGAAATTGAATTGAATTGAGACGCTTTAAGGGCGCTTTAAAAATAAGACACCTTGAGGAAGTGAGTATATAGCCCCATTTTGATACTCGATTCTATAGGGATCAGAATAATAGAGGCAGCTGGTTCCACGTAGCTGGGCCTGCAATGCTGAAAGCTCGTTCCGCAAACCTGGTGGCTTCGGGTCTCCAAGTAGCAGCGTGCAGAGAGCATCCGATTTAGTTGATCGCAGTGTTAACCGCCTTCCAGTGATATTATCAGAGATACGCAGGATTCATCAAATATTGTGGTGCATTTCTTTGAAAACTTTTGTACGCCATCAGAGAGAGTTTGAAATTTATACGCTCCGGCATACCAAATTTATATGAAAAAGAGAATAAACAATTAAATAACACCAATAACATCAATAAGGAGAGTATTTGTTTTAAAAATAAGACTCGTAACGCGCTTCTCCGCTTGTGTCAAAATAAATACGCTAGTGACAGGGATTCCCGAAATTTCGAGATTTGGAATACTCGGTATAATACATTTTAAGGCAAAACCTAGGTTTAAGGCAATGATTTATTTAAAAAGAGTGTCTATAGTGTAGTATAATTTGAATTGAAAGCTAATATTTGCGAAGATTTTTCCAGATTATTATTTTAATGGATAAATCTCGTTGAAAGGGATAAATTGATTGATAAGAGAAGCAATATACCATAGTAACAGTTTGATTTATAAAGAACGAATGCTGGTATATTAATAATATTATTTTATTTTATAAAATAATGTCAAACGATAACAGAATCTATATATTTTTTTGTAATACATTACATCAATTTTTTCTATAAATTTTGTTTTATGTGCGCAAGATATTACAAATATATAAAAAAAATTACAAGAAAATATAAGCTTGTGGGTATGAACTAGAGGTTTTAAAATACATCAAAGTTTTATATTAAATATACTGAATACACTACATGGTGATCAATGATGGGTGGAATTGGAGAACGTTACATTTTGTAAAGTGATCATTTAAGCCAGCCGTACGATAGGTCGTAAACCCTATAAACACCCAAAGACTTTCATACTAGTTTCTTCATCCAAAATGTCAAAATATTATATAAAACGCATATTTCCGCTACAATGATAGAAATATTGACATTAGACAGGCGTTTTGAGAATTCTCATAGAAACTTTACACGTAGATACATAAATAAGAACGAATATTTGTTTGTCTTAGGATATTTAAATAATATTGTTATCCTAAGAATAGGGAGTATGTATGCTTTAAAATAAAGATGTCATATAATAATTGGTATTCCTTAAAAATAAACATTTTTTCTATTTCAAAGATCAACATAACTGGATTTCTATTTCATTTCCGGATCCTAAGGAATAAGTATTAATTAGTTTTATTTAAAAAAAATTCAAAAACAAAAAATTCTTAAAAATCGTAAAAAAGTCGAAGAATAATTTTACTGTAAAAAAGTTGCGGAATTTCGTTACACGAAATTACGCGAACGGGCGGACGGACAGACAACGAAATTATTATAATTGGGATATCATATGGGACCTACGAGGGCTGAATAGATCTCAATTTTAATTATTTCGTTGTCTGTCAGTCCGTCTGTCCGTCCGTTCATCCGTCTGTTGTAACATCGTGTAATGACCGTAACTTTGTTATAGTAAGTTTTTTCTTTTTTTTTCTCCATCTTTTTATATAAATAAATAAATACTTATTTCTTAGAAACCGACATATAAAAGTACCGTCATATTCATTTTTTTTTATGGGTTGATGCTAGTAAATTAAAAAATATCAATATTATCATAGAATTGATATATTTTTTTTATTTTATATTTCACGAATTCGAAGGATTTAATAATAATGTAACAAAACAAAAAAACTATTAATTTATTTTTCATTAAAGTGATATTCATATTATGAATAAATTTACTGAAATTTTCATTAATGAAAACGTACCTGTTAATAAAATTTTTAATAAAGTTTATAAATTTATAAAAACGATATTAATCTTCGACCAGAAATATCCGTCAGGGCAAAACAGGAAAAATTTCCTCCATCGAACAACGCCAAAATTCATGTAATTTTAAATGGCTTTCACGGTAAAAATGGTTTTTCGCTAATTCCCACCAAAATCGAAGTCACGACCAGAATTGGGAAGGCGCGCAATCTGCTGGAAGGATTTTTCATTTGAAAAATAAATTGGAATGTTTGTTTCTTTTGTTTTGCTATTGTGTTTTTCCAACGGTGCAATTAGATTCGGGGATTGATTTACCGCCCCTGGTAAGCCCAAGTAGGGACCCGTTCAAAACAACCACCCTCGTGATATACACGTCGTGTTAATAAATTAAAAAATAATTATTTAAAATTAATATTTATAATTTGCTATCTCTACCACCCACTTCGCCCGTAACTGGATTCTTGTATACATGAATTTCATATTAAAAAGAAAGTAGCAGATTTTTTTTCCAAAAACCTTTTCCAAAGTATTGTAACGATATGATAAAAAGAATTTACGCACTGTCAAAATTCCTAGTAACATGTCATAGCACTACTGAAAGATCGAGAAAGGCCTATAAAAATCTAGGGTCATTTACAATCTTTGTGAAACATCTATGCAGCCTGGTACAACCGAGAAGCGACGAGGACCTCCTCCTAAGTACTAAGTAATCTAGAAAGTACGAAAATATCAACATTTTCGGATATATATACGGCGCCGGCCGCGGCGTAGTGGTGGTCGTGTTTGACAGGTCGATGTGAAGTCAGCCACGAGCTGCAAGATGACGCCCAGAATGGCCAGTCGTGAGAGAATCGAAGCGATAAATAAGGCGAATAATCGAGCGAAGTACCTAACTGGCGAAATAAATAAATAAACGATAAATAATACATGCGAGAATGGAATATTCTTGCAAGTGATAAAAACGTGTAGTCTAGCGATAATAAAGTGTTAATTTATGAGTGATATATTACGGAATATTGTAAAAAAAGAATAGCGTTAAGTTTTATTCGCTTTAAGTGACTTTGTACATTTAATAGTTTAATAACCATTATGTTATAAATCGCTAATTAATTTCAGTGTTTTCATTCATTCCACCCCTAGTCACAACACGTGACAATATGTTGGAAAATACTCATGTAGAACTAAAAATATACAAACCTATTGTCTTATTATTTGGATATGACGTTATGAGCTAAATGAAACTTGAGATACCAGACGGAATAAGCTGTGTAAATTTCACGACGCTCAATGTTTGCTAATTCAGACAAACTTACGTACTTTACGGTTTGTAAATAAGATACAGTTACAGCCACAGCATACAGATACTGTTACAACTAAAGCATAGCGCAAACAGTTATTTACTCACATCATAAAACGTTTTAATTACATGTATAGATCACCATTTGCACTTTGTTGTTTACGAGTTGATATATGATATAGTTAAAATCTTACTGTTTTCATGGAATTTACTTTGTAAAGTACCTAAGACTTAATGATGAAAGTTGTGGACTACAGAAAATCAGCGTTCTAAGCTACCGTATTACCTAATCTATAGATAAACAGCCACATTCTGAATATAGCCATATTGATATTTCTATACCTTGAGAGTTATTGTATAACATTTTAATGCTGCCAATTTTGACGTTTTGAGTTTCGACAGGTGTGAAATTAATGAATTCAATCAATCAGAAAGCTTTAAAACGTAAACAAACGTTAATTAATTCACAAATTATGAATAACTTAACGTCTGTTTACGTTTTAGAGCCTGTCAAACTTAAAACGTCAAAATCGGCGGCATCATAATGTTGTCCAATAACAGTCAAGATACAAAATAGCAATATTTCCATTTTCCATTCAGTCCATACAGTCCACCAAGCCCGCGAGGCGGCAAGCGGGGCGGCTTCTGCTTGCGTTCCGTACCGCTTCTGCCGCGAGCGTGAGCGGCAACCCGAAGCCGTTCTGACGGGTGAGTTCAGTCACATGCTGCAGTTGAAAACAGAATTATTGATCCTTCAATAATGAAGAGGGTGCTTGGCCTTTGATCGTAATGATTCCTTGCCTGGATTTGATGAGAGATTCTTATTTTTAGCATCAATTATGTAAATTAGTTTGGGTCTTGCTGGGAGTAATGGGTTATAGACTAGACCTAGTCTGAGTCGCGTTTAGTGTAAACGAAAGAGATGCTTTTTATCGATTGAAATTGTAGTTTGTTAATGGTTATTTTTACTCTAGTTTTAATTACAAAACTAGAGTAGTGATAAAATAACTCAACGTCACAAATTATTTGATACAGTACAACCGAAGAGTAATTAATATCTATAACATTTTCAAGGCTTCCAATCTCTCTGTACACACTCGATTGAGAAGGCTGAGATGGGCGGAGCATGCGCAAAGACTACCTACGTCACAGATGCTCAGGAGGATCCTTGAGGGACATCCGGGTGGTAGAAGAAGAGTCGGCAGATCTAGGCTGCGATAGAAAGACGAGGTCAGAAGGGATGCGGATCAAATACTGCAGTGACAGACTGAAGGACCGCAGCGAGAGACATGAGGAGTTGGAGGCGAGGACTGATGGTAGAGCCATTGAAGGGGAAGAAGAGTCACAAATTTTATATTGAAAATGACAAAGATGACTGTTTTTCCAACGGTTTTCTTATTGCTTCCGTTTTGATCACAAAAACTGACAACAGGTGTAGCTTAATTCAAAGCAATATAATTGAGGCGACATCTACTAAATGTTACCCAAATATAGAGCACATCATCATAGCTTAATTCCACCTAATCTTTCACTGTCAAATATCAGTATACTGGCATCAATATTCAAAATAATTTGGTATAGAATAAACTTCGTCCAAAAATAAGAAACGAATTTTAAAACTGTCCAGAGACAAGCAGGAAAAATGTCGCATTTTTTTTAACGTTTTCAATACTTTGAGCAAAACCGATAAATTATTTGATTAGCGCCAGTGCGGTGCGACTATTCGATTAGTAAGCTGTAATTTTTATCATCCCGCTGTCCCGGTCGCGTGGAGCGCCGCGCACTGGCTAGGTCGCTCGCCAGATTCCCGCCCTTCCCGCCGCGGGGTTGGCGCGGCGGCTAAATTATTACACGCTTTATTAATGCCGACAGGGGTAGATTCTTTTTGTTTTATGCAGCCTCGATTCATTGACAAAAATATCAACACTATATTTTATTAATTTTGACTCAATCTACAATAAACCTTTTTTTATCTTTTTTTTTTATATAAAGATGCGAACACGGAATGCATGTTGCATCAATATTCTTACTATTTTCAAACTATGTTTAAAGCATGTGCTATGAAAATTGGAGTAACTTGCTGGTGTCCTGGAATGGGGCTCGAACTACCAACCACCAGATCACTAGGCGAGCATCACAACCAACAAACTACTCAAATTGTAATTCTACAATCTACCACAGCTTCCTAAAAGCTTTGTTCTCATATATCAGTTTTATTTACACTTTCTTTTATCTTCTGTTGTAAAAAATATATTATTTATTTATACATCTTATTTATTTACTTGAATTATAATTCAATATATTATTATGGCGTCGCGGCGATAAGAGAAAAATGAAAAACTCGAAATTAATTTGATTATTCGTCTAAAGGCACTGGAAACAAACTTAACTGGAGCACTATTGTCATACTCGAGAATCTTCTACTCGTCGGGATCACATTATGCCTACTTGTTTTCTAGAATATTCTATGTAGAACACACCTATTCGCCATTTCTTATCACACTGATTCGCACTAGAATACTTTTCGCACGCCGGCAGATACTCTCGTTTACATATATTCGCTCGGATTCAGGCCCGTTCGATTTATCCGTGGCTTCCACTAAACATCAATCATCATCAGAACTATTCTCCATGGTTTCTCACGGTTGTCAACTCAAAAACTATCTGCGCAGCGGTGATTTGCTGTTTTTATATCATTTGCCATTTCGAGAATGTTTCGGAATACTGGTATGCATTTGACTAACTACGAGATCTTTCTAAACTATTCCGACTGTTCGTAAATCTCCGGTTTTGTGTCGTTCTTATTGATTTCTAGAATATCGTGACAATATACTGTGGAATGTGTGGTACTGCACTAATCTCCCTATTTGCATTTATAATGTGTGTAAGTATATGTGACCGCAAATTAAGATAATAATGTGAGATTACATTGCCATCGATATCAAGTTGATGTGCAAAATTTCAACTCGATTGGATAACGGGAAGTACGTTTATTTTCACTACCAAGATTTTTCCACAAAACGAAATCACGACCGGTGGTAAACTTTATATAAAGGATTTAAAAATAACCCAATTTTGTCTGTGTAGTACAAAGTTAAAATAAAAATAATATTTTCAATTGAAAATATGGTACGAAGAAATGGCTGCCAAAATTACTTAATGATATTAATAAATAGTAGATTTCTCGCTGGTTCTCGGTGAATAGCGCAAGATATCAAAAGGCCGGGACGGTATATCCCTTTGAGCGAATTATATTTACCATTGAGTAAAATCGAAAAGCCGATCGACAGGCTATCTACACAACACAAACTATATCCAGTTATTAATGCGGCCTCGCAAACGAGCTTTCATTGCAGGGGGTGATTTATTTTCCTTTGACCACAACCACCTGCGCCATTAATCACGGGTCCACGAGCCAGCGCGTGAAAACTCCTCCGCTCGCCCCATACGCACAAATAAGGGAACACTTGGAAAAATTGCTTACGAAGGGGTTCGGTTTCGGACTGCCGTGTTCGGTTTGGTAACTCACGAAATACAACGCAAAGTTATAAAAAATATTAGTTTCGATAAGAAAAATTTACGATCTGCGGAAACAGTTATTAATTTTCTTTAAAAAGAGCAAAATGATTTTGTGGTGACATTATTGATATAATTAATAAAAATATACTTAGTTTTCACCACTTATTTACTGAAAATATCAACAATTCCAAGGCCAATAGTCCCTTCATCAGGATACAATGTATACTTTCAAATTAAAAGTCATAAATCGAAGTATAGATGCTAAAAAAATAAAAATAATATATGAGAAATTAAAGATTAATTAAGTACTAACATGAAAACAAATTTAAAAGATAACTTTTTGTGAAAAGGACCTGGTTATTTGTAATATTCTATACACTATTAACACTTTTTCTTATTTCCAAAATTTCTAATTTATCCAACTGTTAACCTGTATAATTTTTTATTTATTTATTTATAATTTATGGTACAAATACAGTTCTTATATATAATATACCAGATTAAACATTTTTTTAAATACTTGGTAGTCATGTAGACCTCATCAGTGAAGAGAAGCTCTTGAGCCTGATGAGGGAGCCACAGTTCTTATTCCTTGTTAATGATAATGAAAGTATAGGAGTTATTTTGAAAGAAGCTACAGGTTTAAATGATTTATGAATTTAAGTTTGATTTTAGGAAAATTTTAATTTTTTTGATTTGCTCTGAGAGGTTACTGATGCATCGTATCTCGATAGGTAAGTTATTATAGTAATTAATTGCTTTATAAATATAGTGATGCTGCATTTGGGTTGTTTTATATTTAGGCATTACATTTATACATAAGTAAAATGTATAAACCCTTATTATTATCAAAAGAATGATGCATAACCTAAACATAAATTGCCTGTCTCAACACAGAGCTCTCTAGTGAGACAGGAATAGTAAAATCATACTTAAGTAAGGTAATGAAATAAAATTAAAATTAAAATTAATATTGTTACTTAAACACCTCAAGTGATCCTTAACTCTAACAATAAAATTTCTACACGTTTTTCCTATAATTAAAATCATTATAAATCAATTTAAAAACACCCTATTAACTATTAAAATTGCTGGAAAGGATCGCTGAGATGGTTGGGCTATGTGGAACGGGTGAGTAAATTTATGAGGCGAGTTTTATTGGAAGATGGCTCTGTTAGAAGCTTCAAGAATCAAAAATGGTGTGCCAGGACAAAAGAATGTGGCGTTCTGTCCTCTCTGCGTACCTCTCTTGCAAACGGCGTAATGGCTAGTGAGTAAGAACGGTAAAGAAAATTTATGAGGCGAGTTTTATTGGAAGATGGCTCTGTTAGAAGCTTCAAGAACCAAAAATGGTGTGCCAGGACAAAAGAATGTGGCGTTCTGTCCTCTCTGCCTACCTCTCTTGCAAACGGCGTAATGGCTAGTCAGTAAGTTAGTTAAGTCTTGGCGATTTTACACACTCGAAATATTACGAGTTTTGATAAAAAAATTCGCGAATTTATTTAATTTCAGGTCCAATTGTCACTTTTTTGTTATTTTTGTGTTGGTATTCTTCTGGTCCCGAAGGCAATACATCGTTATGATGACGTATTTCCTCGATATTCGCTGGACATAACGTCCTGTAAACGCATATAAAAAGCCGTTTAGGTATTAACTGACGCCGTTGATTTCTGAAAGAGTAAACACTGAGAAGATAAAGACAGACTCGTTGAATGCCATACCAAAATTGCGCTCGAAGTACTCAGTCTTAATTACATAGTAATATGCATAGCCCCTCAAATGACATCAATCTCTTTATGGCTAATTAACGAACCGGATACTCATTTCCTTCTATCGTAGACGATATTGCTCTATATGCCTACGTCTCTATCCACCCAAAAGATATTTAAAATAATATAACGTAACGTTCAATACACCAACGTGCAATACTTAATTTTTTCCTTAATTTTAAAGATAAATTCAAACTTTTTCGATTATTATTTGTTTAAAATAATTTGAGGGAGTTTTAAACAAAACCGCACACATTATTTTTAGGGCTAGGCAATATAAGCTACGATATTTACAATAAGCCCTGTCTACAATTTATTGTTCAAAAACATTTATTTTTTGATAACGAGGTTATTGTGTCATTTAAATTCTGTAGCTTTAATTTAAAATAGATAATCTTATAAATTCAATGAATGAATTAAAAAAAAAAACTAATTCACCCGGTAGTGTTTGGAAGCACCATTACTATTTGTTTTTTGTATTGTATTTATTTTTAGTAAAATTATATATGGTTGATAATTTGTCCAGTTATACACTTTCCCAATATCAAGTAGTTAATATAACGTAAGTATAATTTAAAAATATTATTGTTTTCATCACATTATTCACATATATAAGAAAAATTATGATTTAACATAGTCGTTTTCAATCATTTTTGGTGACGGAACCCTTTTGGAAAGCGAAATACTTGACGGAACCCTATAATAAAACAATAGTTTTCAAAAGTGTATTCTTTATTAATAAGCATAATAAAAGTACCATGTAACAGTTACTTATTACTTACTTACATAACAAGTATAATAATAGAAGATGTTAAAAAAGAAAAAAAATCTAACTAATGGGAGATATAATAGAACGGTCGACCAGAAAGAGGTGTTTTGAATTTTTTTTCTAAATTTTGCGGAACCCCTACAGGGGTATCGCGGAACCCTAGGGTTCCGCGGAATACGCTTAGATTATAGCTGATTTTAACAGAAAAAACATCGTTAACGATTCAAATAAAAGCAAAGATTCCAAACAGTTTTCATTTTTTCTCGGCCGTTCAGAATCTTCTGCGTGTATATCCCAGTAAACTACACAAAAAAGATTAAAAAAGTTTCGTTGTTTTAAAATTAGACAGATAGCCTTTTGGTTGCATCTACAATATTTCATTTATTTATACAGGGTTATTTGTAAAACATTAATAACCTCGCAGGACTATATTCCTGCCTTGATTATGAGTCGAAAATGTTCAAGCTATTATGACCTAATATCAATAGTTATGGAGGTATGCGACATCAAAGTTTGCATTTTTTTTCAATATTTCTGACTTATTTTTTGTAAAACGTTGGACTATCATTACAGTAACTCATATAGATTACAAAAAAATTCATTCGTTCCAATACAAGTTAAATAAAATGATAAAAATCCTGAAAAAATTCCAATTGTAATGTTTTCCAATTGGAATTCTAAGGTTTTTATTTTTTTATTTTACTTGTATTAGAGGGAATAAATTTTTCATATTCGATATAAGTTACTGTAATGATAGTCCAACGTTGTACAAAAAATAAGTCAGAAATATTGGAAAAAAATGCAAACTTTGATGTCGCATATCTCCTTAACAATTGATATTAGGTCATAATAGCTTGAACATTTTCGACTCATAATCAAGATAGGAATATAGTCATGCGAGGTTATTAATGTTTTTTAATAATACAAATACAATAATACAAATAACCCTGTATAATAGACATTTAGAAAATAAAAAGGTAGCAGTACCTTAGGTAACTATCTCGAGAAACAAGAATAACCTAATCTAAAATGAAAACACTCGTTTATTTATTATTTAATAGTTTTCTTTTTTTGTTTTTTTTTTTAATTTAAATGAAATATCTCTTATTAATTTTAATTAAACAACTTAACTAGGAAGTCTTCGTCTACCGGTTTTGATATCCTATTCTAGCATAGGTTATGGATAGTTATTTTGCGTCCGTCCTGATGAAGATATAGTGGTATCGAAATCGGTAGACGTAGAGTTACCAGTTAAGTGGTTAAAACAAAGTTGTTTAATTAAAATTAATAATTATGTCCAACCACAGAGTTAACGCTATAAACATCGGAAATACCTCTTCTTTACGTATAAATTGTCAATAAACTCTTTTTTAATAATGTTTGTAATTTAAGGCATCTGTATTTCTTTATAAATAAACTAAAACTCTGCAATCCTGCCATATTCAAGAACACATTCTTATGGTGAAGTTGCAATTTTTTCAGAACAAACTTCTGTGAAATATAAAACCAAATTAATTAATCAATTAGAATGATATGCTGAAAAATCAAATCCACGAAAAAATATCCCGGTAGCAGCCAAATATTTTTTCGTGGATTTGATTTTTCTGCATGCCTTTCTAATTGATAAATTAATTTGGTTACAGAATTTCTTAACTACCTACATGAAAATGTAGGTAGTTAAGAAATAATTAATTTCAAAACACCGGTAATTAGACGTACGAGTAATTTTATCGGTAATTTGCTAATGGAATTTAGTCATATTCAATGGTAAAGCGGTCATGTCTGCTCTAGTTATTACACAATATTTACAGTTTAAAAATAAATTCCATCGGCAAATTTGAAGCGAAGTTGCAGGTTTCGATCAAACGTCCCGTAAAGTTGGCCGGGAGCGGAGCGATACACGTCCAAGTTTTTTGGATAAAAGCTCGGCGGGAGATTCCCGGGAAGAGCAATCTACAAAATGACTTGGCAACGGATCGCGGACTACGTGAATATTATTTGTTTCCAGTTCTCTTACGGGAGGGAAAATTGAAATTTCCAGCGGCAATGTACAAGACACACACGTTCCAGGAACTACACTCTGAATATATTACGCGGGTTCGTTTCCAAGTTTCCTCCTTTTGCGAGAGAGTGAATTGAAAATCAAAGTGAAAAAGGTTAATATTTAAGTTGATAAGTCGGGAAAGGACTTTGTTGTGGGCGTGTGGTAAGGATAAGATTATTGAAATATTAAGGCGCTATGTAGCAGTCACTAAGTCATCGAATAACACTATTGTGTAACAATAATTATTTGATGGTTCAGTAAAACAAAAAAATTGTATATAAATTGTCAAATTTACAGAAGACAGAAAACAAAATTTTTTCTAGAATAGTGATTGATTTTAAGGTAACAAAAGAAAACCAAATTTTGACGGAATAATACCAAAATTTTGCTTTCTGTCAAAAATCCTGAAATGTTTAGAACAGTATGTATCAGATTTATTCTACTTATTTTTCGCTTCGTACTCATTAGACAGAAAAGCTTTCGATTTTTTTACATCCTTAATCTTTTGCGGAATTTTTTGAAAAGAAAAAAAAATATCAGTAAACACCCATATTGACTGTGTGTGTTTTATTATTAATTTATCCGTGGAATCTGGAAGCTGACACACAAAATAACATGTCCGCCTAATTACATTAATTGAATTATAGATTCAGATATGTACCAAATTTGTAATCTGATTTTGTGAGTGAAAATATCTTCCAAAATAATTTAAAATATTGTGCACGCAAGAAACAATCAACAATTTGCCTAAGAATATAAACAAATGTCCGATTTACGAAAGAACACGATTTTTGTGATAGAATTTTTGGAATAGTTGAAAGAGAATAAAATAAAATAAATTGAAATACGTTTTCCTTTATTTTTTAGTACACACACACAATATGAGTTATTAAATTACTACTTTAGTTTCGAGAGGAGCAGTCCCTCTCATCATTAGGTATAGATAATAACTCGAGATAATACTCGAAACTATAGTAGTAATTTAATAACTCATATTGTGTATGTGTATTACAAAGTAAAGTGAAACACATTTTAAATTATAATGTTGCACCACAAAGTATCTGCCAAATCTTTCAATGATATTAAAATTAATTAGGTCACAAGTATCTATTGAAAAACTTATATGTTTTGAAATTTTCACCAAAAATTTAAAATTTCAATCACTTACGAAGTAAACAGAAACCAGAGACAAAATAGAAACACAATTAAATCTTTCAAGTCTTGATTTGTGACTGCATCAAGTAGACTTATTTAAAAATAATGTCATACTTTTCAAGAATTTCAATGCTATTTGGGTTACATTGGCAAATACTGTTATCCAATTTCAGATTTTTGCAAATGGCATATTATATTTATGGGTAAGATCAGTTAGTTTACATGTCTCAAATGTTTTTTTGCAAAAATCTCGAATTTTACTATTTTACAAAGTTTTTATATTGCCTGTAGTTAGTATATTTTTTTATTCGAACGAAAAAATTTCAAAATTTATAACTCTGTTCGTACTTTATTCAATTTATTTTATTTTATTTCTGAAATCTGGACACTAAACTGTATTCTTCAATTACTTCTAATAATTGCTGTCGCATAATGTTTACAAATTGGGATATGTTTCATGCTAACGAATCTGCAACACTGAGACCAAAGTCGCAATGTTTATTACACACCTTTGAAAAAGGTTTGCGCTAAAAAATATCAATTACTGTATCCGCAGTCCGCAAAATGCGCAGCTCGCCCGTTGGTACGAGTATTTTGCCCACACGTATCTCTGATATTCCATCGGAGTAAAGGATTCGTTTCAAAATGCAGGTCTCGGTCAAACGTGATATGGAGTATTATGGTTTTACTTAACGGTCAAACGTGATATGGAATATTATGGATTTGCTTACTTAAATAAGGGACAACGCGCTTATTAACCGAGTACACAAATAAGTCGCATATTTATATTTATTTATTTATGATACAAGCCCTGAATTTAGCTTTTACAAAATATGAAATAAGTGTTCAAATACTATAGTTATCTAAGGAAATTATTTAAAAATAAATAATATAAACAATATAAACGCAATAAGTAGGTACATAAGAAAATCAAACATAATAATTTCGTTGGCTGTTCGTCTGTCCGTTCGTTCGTTAAAAAATGAAACGGCCGGAGATGGGGCTTGAACCCGGGCCAGCGAACTCGAACCGGCCGCTTAACGCACGTTGCTACGGCCGCCTCTCCGTGAACTGCCAAAAAGATACTATGAATATATATGTACAAGGGCTTAGCAAAGACGCAAAGCTATGTTTCGTTAATTTTTAGGGATGTAGCTATATCAAAGAACATTATCAATATAAATACAATAAATAATAGATTAAGTATGTAGGCAAACTATAAAATATAAGCTAAATAGATTTGTCTTTTGTATGTTTATAGCTTTCGAACTTTAAATATATCAACAGAGCTGTATTGATTTCGTTGGCGGTGCAATCTATGTATAGGCGAATAACTATGAATATAATTAAAAAATGGTCGTTTAAGTGGGTCGATCACCTAAGCGAATGAATGAGAAGAAAATGGTAAGAAAGAAAATGGAAGACTTGACATAAGCAGGTTAACCAGATACCAAAAAGATGATTCTCTTAGGAGCCTCCGCAATCATTGAGCTAGCATGAGAAGATGTACGAACGTGGATGAGACGAGAGAGGTTTTTATCAGGATAAAAGATTGTGACGTTACATTTTCTCTGCTTACTCTAGCGGAGAAACGGCATGATGTTAAGATAGTTGGTTAGTTAGCCTAGAATGAAATATCAGCATTAGTAAAAATTCAATCTGTAAAAAAAATAGCCGCCCGCACAGCGTGTAGCGTACCGAGTACAAAGTTGTATACTTTGCATTAAAACGTGGCTGAAAACGTGGCTGAACAGAATGCAAATCTCATGCGCACTTTGTCCAGCTATGCTTATTATTTCTAATTTTTTTAAATTTACTAAATAAATTTTATAAATTTTTTAAATGGATTTTTGTAACATATTTAAATTAAAATATAATTGCACTATTATATTATATTTTTTATATATTAATATTTTTGGTGTAGGTAAACATCTGCAATGAATGAATAAATCATTATTTTCAAACTGTATTTTGTCTTAATTAATTTGAGTTACAATGTATAATCGCAGTATTTTATTACATCTATTATTATATATTCATATTATTTCTTGTAAATGCCTCTTGGGCGTAAATAAATAAATAAACTAAAAATATTAAACACCTAGAATATTCACCAATAGCAATTCTCCATCTACGGATAAAAAATCTAATATGTACTATATATGTACAGTACCCATGTACCGAATTGCATTTTTCTAGTATAAAAAATATTAAAAAAAACGCACATACTTCAATCAATAATAACACATTAAGAATTTGATCACATCAAATAACAAATAAATAAACACATTATTTTGTACCTGTATTATCTGTTACCTGCCAAAATTCCCCGAACTCAAATGTCATAATATCCAAACTATATTATTTCAGGTTTGATACTATGTATAACGTAAGTCTGTCGTCGCTGGCTCCTACTCTGCATTGATCATTTTATCAGGCGCGCGTGATTGTTGAGATTTTAATTCCATTAAAAGGTTTATCACAACTTGCCAGCTATCTTGCGGGGGACCTGTATTTATGGCGCCTGAAAAACCTTGCGTGACCTGGTGAACCAGATACTGGGAATTATTAGAAACCCCTACAATCAACGAGCATGCATGACAAGGTGGATTTATGTGGAAAGGTCAAAAAATTTACGTTGATGTACTAGGCTCACGTGGCGAAATTGGATAACGCGCTATTCCCGAATAGTGGAGGTCCGTTGGTTTGAATCCCGGTAGCAGCCAAAATATTTTTTCGTTAATATGATTTTTCTGTATGTCTTTTCTAATTGACAAATAACAATTTATTTAAAAATTGCAACTTCACAATAATTATGTGTTTTCTTTAATATATCAATACGCAGAAGACAAAAAACTACGTGGGTGCAGTAAAAAGTTGAGCTTATTGAAAATAGTAAAAGTTAAAATAATCCAGGAATTCACAACAGTCTGTGATATTTAATCGTGGAATTATTTATTCTATCGGATCGGGAATGTTCCGCTGTTATGTGAGCGACGGGAAAAAACAAAGCGATAAAATTGCATCGTTTGAATTGAAACAACCTTATTAGAATATTACATATCTGGGCTGACACACGCAAAGTCGCCGACTCAGTCGGTTGAGTCCATATAGAGTGAGGGATGGTCGCGCGGGTATCTGGCCGGAAGGGACCGGGGTACATTGTGAGGGACTCCGCACAATACGGCGCGGGGCACATATAGAGTCGTGAGGAAGACACGAAACGTTCTAATGCGGGAAACTGCCACAGTTCGGTTTTTAGGATGAGGCTTGAATTATTTTTGAAGTTATTTAAGTTTAGTTAAGTTAAGTTAGTTAAGTTTTTGGCGCATTCAGGGTGCATTTTTCACTGTAGCGGAAATGCGAGGCCACGATGGCCAGTGATGGGTCCGCTCTGTACTAACTACTACAATGTAGTGCTAGTACAGAGCATGTGAAATTTTTGGGAAGTCGATTTAGATAAATGAAGTAATCTCTGGAAATTGAAAAAACACCCCCTATATTGAAAAGAAAATTTTTGGCACTGAATGACAAAATGTATGGAATTTTGGGATTGAAGAAATTTCTGGAAACTGATATAACCCCCCCCCCTCATGGTTTAGAAAATTTTGGGGCTGAACGAAGAAATTTCTGGAAATTGAAACAACTCCCCCCTCTTGCACTTCTTGTAGGTCATAACAATTTTGTAGTACTGCAATAGTTCACGTTCACTTCATTAATACTACAATTTTGTAGTACTACAATCAGTTCATTTCATTAGTACTACAATTTTGTAGTACTACAATTAGTTCACTTCTTGTAGTTTATACTACAAATGTAGTGTGAACTTTGTAGTTTTCAAACTGGTATACGTGTGTGTGTGTTGTAGTCATCATTTTGAAATGCAGTTTTTTTCCATTAAACTCTCAAAAATTTATTCATTTGAATTAGTGTTCCAGTAATATAAATAATGTATTGTCAACCATCGTGAATTGCGTACCAATCATAAAGATGCTCAATTTAAAAGCTGACGAATGATTGGTTTTTGAATTGAAAATTAGAACGGTTTACGTTTTTAGGTGTGTACGTTATTTTTGATGTTTTTGCAAAAACAACGTTATTCTCAGATATTTGTTTTCAAAAAACACGTTCATTCATTTGACTTTTAATGCGGCTGTCAATGTTATATGATTTCGAAAAATTTGAATACGGAACCGAAAATCGATAAAACATGTAAGTCGACAGGCACTTAGACTATTTTTGAAAATACACACGTTTTATAATTCGTCGCATCATACGACTTTAAATCCTTTAGCTATCACAATAATAGTATTTCTATTTAATATTCTTATAAATAAATTATTATTAAATACAAATTCTAGTGAGATGGGCGGCTCCAACTTCCTGTCATTTATCAAGATGAAGATAAATAATAATAAAAAAATAAAATAATAATAATCTTTCTGTTGTAATTGTCTCTTTAAATTCATGATGTGAAAGTGACAGATGAGGGACCCACCACACTTTCGGCCAACTACAGCACACCCTAGGGCCGTTATACAAGCAATCGCTCCCATATCGGTCCTATTTTTTCGCCACCCACGTTCGACATTTTTTAAATGATAAAATGGCCATGCTCACCGTATTGCTGACACTCGTGTGAGTGTGAGCGGGACGGGGAGGCGTGCACACAAAACCTTTTACATACTTCATAATATATTGAGTGGGAATTAGTTTCATATACATATATTTATTTATTTAACAACGCCCCACTGGACTTTATATATAAAGTTACAAGAATTTTTAATACCTAAGATAAACCACGTTTTATAATAACAAACATATTAAAAAAAGAAATGAACAATTACTAAAACCTTAAATAAATACATATAAACAGTGATAAGTATAAAAGTAAACATTACTAATTAAAACCATTAACAAAGTATACACAAAATGCTAAAGTTGAAGAACAAAATATGAATACAAAAAGTCCATGGAGCCCATAGAGTGATCAACAAGTGTTCAAAACAGATATAAAACCATTCATTAAGTATATCAAACACGAAACAGGAACAAGAGATATAAATATATATATACAAACATAAGAAACACATGTATGACAATTAAGGTAGAAATACAGGCAATAAAGTACAAATGACATATAACATATAACATAAAACGTTTCCATAAACGTAAAAGTGACCGAAGTATTTGACCGACATGTTAGAGTACGATTGAAAATCCGTTCCCCACGAGATGTCACCGATACGACACGTCCCAGCAAACTTCGCACGGGTCCAGATAAGGCGGCTCCCTATCTCCGCAGCGCCGCCGTCAAAATCTCCGGACGTCTGTTTTTCGCCGCTTTCGTCCACCGTGTCCAGAATCATTTCGGGCCCCGAGCGGCGCGACGGCCTTATCTCGCCGTCGCGGGTGCGACAGAGAGCCCGCGCCAGGTTGACGGGAAGGACGATCGTTATTCTTTCCGCCGGGATGACGTAAAGACTGATGGGAATCTCGATGGCTCGCTTTGCGGCGGGACCCTTAAGTTGCCAGATATCCGCTTTTATGGCTGCGCTGTGTCCGCATTGTGCTCAATATTCTTTGCAAACTGTGAAAACCAACGCTTCCTTAAATTTTTCTATTATATGAGCAGTACACTTTGTATGTAAAAAAATATGTGCGCAAAATTGAAAGACTGCAGCACAAGTTTTATTGATTCATAAACTATAAGTTGCATATTTCATTCGAGGGATTTAGAAGCAAAGACAGCAATATTAAAAAAAATTGGTTTGAATGCAGACACGGAACATTACTAATTTAGAATGTACTGAATTCGAGATTTTTTATGAAATATAGGTCTATTTCTGCCAAAATCATGTTCCAAAATCACTATTAAAAGCAAAAGCATCAATATCCCTTCAACCAATCAACGTCACGTGACAAAATGGCAGCCACATACTTATGTGAGAATTATACTTTATACATCATAGCTGAAATACAAATATCCATTTTTGTGGATAGTAAAAGGAGAAATGTTCATCAAAAAGAAATCCATTTATATGGATAGTAAAAGGAGAAATGTTCACCAAAAAGAAATCAGAAAATTTGGTAGCAGCCTTTTAAATATCCATTTTTAAAAGTTAAGTATTTTTTATACACGACATAAAAGGAAAACTGAGTAGGCAATTGTTTTCAAAAGGTTATTTCTAATAAGTTGAAGGTTTCATAGATTCCAGATAAATTTCCTTGTGTAGTGACAAGTTTTTTGTATTTATTTCAGAAATAACTCAGAAATATTGCTGCATTTGCTTTCATTCCCCTCATTTGATAAGTTTTATTTAGAGCAATTACTTAATTAATCGGATCTATCGCAGCGTAGAAAAATTTACGACATTCTATTTTTATTTAATATAATAAAGGGAATCGTGGATTTCCAGGTTTGGTGAACATGATTATTTATCGTATACCCTATCGTTATGACGTCATGCTCCATTTCGGCCAAAAAATTGATAGAAATACGGCAGAATATCCCCAAAAACTCAAATCAAAAGACATGTCATCACTAATTTTTTATTTAAAAAATATTTGTGTTCATTTCAAATAAATTTTTTTAAGCTAAAACACTGGTACGAAATATTTTTTCGGTTGAAAAATATCATCGAAAAATTTGGCGTCTCATTTTTTGAAAATTTGATAGCCAGTAAAAAAATAATCCATTGACACGTCATATGATTCTATTACATTTTATTAGTTTTTAAATACTTTTTTGCTGGAATTATAAATATACTACTATCACCGAATCCATATTTTAATAAAAATATTAATGAAAATAATACAATAAATTCGAACAACTTAGTGTAAAATTCATGAATCGCATCACAGCCGAAGGATTCCACAAAGAAGATAGTCAGCATCCATCTCTAGCACCTTTTATATTCCCTTGACTTATGTAGCGTCCCTACCTTCTAAAAATTCTGTTTTTATCTGACTGGAAAGGGTTTCGGCAAAAAGTAAGTACCCCTATACATACTTCGATTTTTCTACGTGATTTATATTTTATCTGTACATTCCATTTCATAGAGATTGGCATTTCTAATTTGAAAAAAATCTTTATAAATAGATACTCTTTTGTATAAAACAGCCGCGCGCACTTATTTCTTTGAAATAATTTGTTTTAGGCTGTAAGAAAAAGCTGACTTAACTAGAGTTTCTACGAAATAAATCGAAATAAATATTTATTTTGTAATATTCCTACCACAATTATTTTCAGTTTATTTATTTTATTTATTTATTAAATCCCAAAAGAAAATATACAAAATATAATATATATTACATACATTATAAGTATATAAAATCCTTTAAAGGTATATACATATACCTGTAGCTAGGTTCGGGAGATGAGAAGTTAGGCATATATAATGATTTACACACGACGAAAACTTAATAAAAACAATATAAATTAGTAACTAGTGACTAATATTATTACCTAGCTTTCAAAATACCGATTCGAATGATAGTTGTATGATGATTACAATATATATTTATAAGGATATCAGATGTTCTTGTGTTTCGATTATCCATTCTTTATTTTGCTTTTAGTTGACTTAGTTACTTCGGTTACAATTTTTAGTTCGGTAATAGATTGAAGTATTTAGTAGCTGTATAAAAGGGACTTTTACAGTACATTGTTTTAGTAATTTTGGGCCCTTTTATTAATTTATGTCTGGATCTAACATCATAGTTATTAAATTTTTGAGTACATTATATATCATAATATTTTATTTTGTTTGATCAACATTGAGTTCGCTTTTTTTTCTCGAAAATACTTGTTTACAACTTATTCATCAATAAACTAATATTAATTTCTTATAAATTACATATATTTAGTTATGTGTTTTTTATTAAGTTAGTAAGATTGTTTAGAAAAACAAAGCAGAAATACCTACTATCTATGTTAATTACCAACGTAACACATTTATATTATTGATGGATTTGGTCTTAACATTGTATAGATTATTTATGATGATCATAAAATTGGGTGAAAAGCATTTACTTAGGTCATGTCCTTGGGTACTTCTATTTTTTTGATTCTCTCTGAATTTTCTTCATGCTTTGTTTTTATGTATTATTTTCTTATTTACAATGCTTTCTTAATGCATTATTATTTTTCGCATTTTATTTATTATTCCTCAATTATATATTAAACGCACGCAGTGAACAAATTTATAAGAATTTTCAACAACAACAAGAACTTAACATATTTTCTTTGTACGCCTTTATCTTTCTATTTTCAATACCTACTTTTAAAAAAGTTTTTTTAAAATTAATTAAGAACTTTGTATTAACAACTTGTAGTAACTCTACGTCTACCGGTTTTGAAACTACCTTCTCTTTGTCAGGATGGGCGCATACTAATTATTCATTGCTTATATAAGAAAAATTTTTTTTTTTGAATTTTGGCGTAGCTTCAGTAATGGTGGGGGTAATTGACAAGCAGACACCGAAATGGGTAATAAAGGGATTTTCATAAAATTCAACTAGTTATTTATTACATATATTGGTTTTAGTATTCAAGCATTTCCTGATTTCTAATATTTCGAAATTATCCTAACGCCTTTATTATTTACTTTGAGATTATCAATACCGTTTTTTTAAAGTTGTGGTCTGTTTCCAAAAGATGGTTCGCGAATTCTAAGAAGCCACTATTATTGAGATATCTTAAATGTTCCCTAAATCTAACATTAAAATTACGTGCTGCTTTACCTATATAAAATGCTGAAGATTCATTAGTTTATAAATATTTTATCTTATTTATAATATAAAAAATAATACCTTCAAAACCTTGGGCATACAAAGACAATTCTATAATACGAATGAACATAGGTAAATAAATGTACTTGCCGATGAAATACAGTATATAAATGAGTTTCATTTTATCTCAAAACTAAGGCACAGTGAGTCGTATTGAATTTCTACCCGAAGCCAATATATTTATAACGGCGAGCCGTCACTTTAGCAAAACACTTTAATCCAATTAAAAGTAAACAAGATTTTCAACGTAAACAAGTAACGTAAACAATACTGCTTTATACAATCTTTGGCAAAAGTAAGTCAGCAATTTTTCGGTAAGTTTGACTTATTTTAACAAACTTAACTTTTTATTTCTGAAAAGATTTAGGGTTAATATTACTTAAAAAATATCGTGAGGTTTTAAATGCTAAAAAGTTCTATATTGATAAATAATTCAACATGTTGGTTCAAGAGCGAAAAGACTTCTATAAGTAATGCTACAAAAAAAAGGATTTTTTGACAACCTGGAACTTTGGGAATGGTATATCCCTGCAGATACGAAATCGGTAATCCCCATTACAAAAAAACACGTTTTTATGAAAAATTACTAAAAAGGAGAAAAAAGTATATACAGGGTGTAACAGAACTAGCCCACAATGTATTTAAGGTAGATTCCTGCCTAAATTATGAGTCGAATATGTTCAAGCAAGTTATGGAGTTATGCAACATCAAAGTTTGCATTTTTTTCTCAATATTTCTGACCTATTTTTTTACAAAACGTTGAAGTATTATTACAGTAACTTATATTTATTACGAAAAATTCATTCTTTTCAATAAATGTCAAATAAAATAATAAAAACCGTGAAAATAATCCTAATGGAATTGGCAGGATTTTATCATTTTATTTGACTTGTATTAAAAGGAATGAATTTTTATTAAATAAAAGTTACTGTAACGATGGTACAATTTTTTGCAAAAAATAAGTCAGAAATATTAAAATAAATGCAAACTTTGATGTCGCATATTTCCTTAACTATTGATCTATGGTTGCTTGAACATTTTCGACTCGTAATCAAGGCAAGAATTCACCTTTTAAGTATTGTGAACTAACTCTGTTAACCCCGCATTTAAAAAAAACACAGTACTAATAAGAACGATCAAACCCCAAAGGTCGCTTGCATCTTATTTTAATGTCATTCTTTCTTAGTGTGAACAAGAAGAAATTTCCCCACGCTTTGAACTATATTGACACACACGTACATATATTGTGATCGATCTGTGGCTGTCAATTTTTTTATTATATAGAATAAGTATTTTCCGGGTTTTATTTCTGGGTTATTATGCCGTGTTTTTACGACCTTTCTTACCGACGTTTCGGATCCCATCGCAGGGTCCACGGTCCATCAGGACTGACGTATGTTAATTTGATGGCTGTTCATTTTCCATCATCAGGGCTGATGGATGTTAAATGATGGCTGTTAATTTTTTTTATCACGTAGAATAAGGATCTTTTGGTCCGTGTTTTCCGGAGTATAATGCCGTTTTTTTACGACCTCCATCATCATTCATCAGCCTTGATGATGAACGGACGTCATAAAAACACGATAAATACCCGAGAAAACAAAATAACAAAACAGAAAACAAAACCAAAAATTCGGAACAGTCGTGAAAACCTAACAACATTCTTAGAATAAGGTTTGCTGACTTCACATAGTTGTAGTTTATTTACGTTACTAGCATTAAAGTAGCGTTGAATATTCGGAATAGTGTCAAGTTTTAAACGTAGAACAGGAATACAAGCGCGTTATTGATTTAGATTTCATTTTCCCTCAGTTCTTATTGTTGAAGGTTTTATTGTACACGGCCCCGACGGGGTAGGTTTACAAAGCAATTTATCCACGTTACAAAAAGCTTTTTAACCCCCGCCCCCGACTCACCCCAGCGCGCTCGGGGCTGCCTTCCGCAGGGAAACTCTTTATTGACGGAGGATTGACGTGTGGGTTTCTTACAGCCTTGCGGCAATAAACCTTTTAACTAAGTAAATTAATAACCGTGTTATTTTAACACCGGGCTTAAAACTAGTCTCGGCCCACCGACGCGGTCGATGAAACTTTGTTAGAAATTTATTTGTTAATTTTGAAAGCAATGTTGCTATAGTTACATTAACTAAATATGACACCCGCACAAAAGTAACGTTAGTCAAAGGTATTTTCATATCATTGAATAATTTAGCAATCATTTCGTGGTAGAAATTTTTTAATTTAAATATACCAAAACCTATCATAGAAAGCTTGACATATTAAAGAAACAAAACATTCTTACATACTTATATAAGACATATTACAGAAACAAAACATTCTTACATACTTATACTTGTATATAAAGGAAAGAATTACTATCTTGAAATGGTAGAAATCAAGAAAAATCTCACTTCGGAGAAAAAATTAATAAATTTGCATTACAGTTACAGATAATAATGGTATGTATTTAATTTAGTTATAATTTACAAATTATTAACGCATCAAAAAACTAATTTTATGGATCTGACACGAATCATGACGAATCTGACACGACACGTATAACTGAAATAATAAAAACCGTGCACTCGCTGTAAGCCTGTTAATTTAAAAATCATTCCTTAAATTTATTTGATTTGAGATACCTACTAGGCTTTATATTATACTTAATATTATTTACAATTTATTTATCTTTAAGACACTTTTTATTATTAATTAATTTATTTTTTATCAATAGTTGTGTATTACGCAAAAACTTAATTTATTGATTTGCGATATATATTTATGTAAAATAATTGTATATAAAAAAATTATTGAACTATTTATCGATTTGAAATTTTTTTATTTGAATATTATTTACAATTCATTCTATCATTAAAACATTATTTATTTCTATTTATCATAAAAAGTGTATTGCGTAGCTATATTAAATTCATAAAATATTCACACCTTGTACTTTAGTATCACTCTAGGATCATCTATTAGGATCATTAATGACCTGTTGATGGTCTATTTGTTAAAAAATAAAATGAAATAAAAATTATTTCAGCAAAAAAGGTCCTTCCTATAATAAAGAACAAATAATACAAGGAAATCATTACAGCACGAAACCATTTAAGTTCCTTCACTAAATCTTTTTTCTAAATTAAAAAGTAATATTCTACTAAATTTATTTAATGTGGTAAGTCAAGTTGCGATCTTACGGAGGTCTGGATACCTAATCAAAAAATGGCAACGCCTTTAGGAAACTTATAGCTACGTATAATTATAGAGATAATGTAATCTAAATGTGTAAATATGATGTATTGTGGAATTTTTCAGCTTTGAATTTATTCATTATTTTATGTAAATACATACCAACACGCTCCATACCTCCTACGGCTTCTCAGATCGCATTTACTGCAAACGTTTTACCCATATGAAGACAATGTCACCGAATGTAGGTTAAGTATTCATTAAATTAAAATATCTATACATACAGACTGCGAGCCTATTTCCAGCAATCCAAGCGATTTAAACCGGAGAAAATGTAGCGTAAGTGTGTAAAAGCGAACGTGATTTGAACTAGTCAAATTTTTATTGTATATTTATAAATTCATATTAATTATTATTATAAAACAAGCACTCCGCATATTATATTGTCAATATGTGTCTTTTATGGGAATGGCAATATTGAAATAATGATAACATATCGCTAAAAATGTATAAAACATATATTTAATCAAGATATCTTATAGAGACGAAGCTAATTTTTTTATATGGGGAAGTAGGTATGGAAGTCTTTTTTAGTATTTTTTAGTATTCATAGAGCTTATGACCTAATATATGGCTTCTTAAATGATCACTTAATATAATGTAGCGTTCACCAATTCCACTTTACATAGTAATATAATATGCTATGGTAGTATAGTAGTATGATGATAGTCTGTCATGGGTTTGGTAATTTGATATTTTATTCCAACAACACATATATTTTTTCTTTACAAATCTAGTTTCTTAAGATTTTGCAAAACAAAAGATAATAAATAATGTTTTAATAAATCTCTCTTAAATGTCTGCATAACATGAAAGAGGTTTCATTTTGCAGAACAGTGCTGTAAAGGGTCAATTTTTATTATCCACTCTTAGAAGTGCATCGCATGGAATCCATTATTGCACCCCTCGATAGTGGCGGGGTCAAATGAGGGATGACAGAGCCGGGGAGCACGAAATGACAACCGGACGTTGTAAATCGCGGGAAAGCTTTCAGTTTAATTGTGTTTCCGCCGCGACTGATAGCGTGACGAGCGCCGCTTGATTGGCTTATCAAGTGGCCAATGGGGAATGATAGAGTCGTGCAGCTTTGATAGTAATCCTCTGTGAATGGTTAGTTGAATTCTGCCTTTGGGAATCGAATGAAAATTATTGGAATATTACCGCGATGCTGATGAATAGCAATTTTGAATGAAAATACGTCGCGTCGAGTCAACAATTTAAAGTGCTTAAGGTGCTTATTTCCTAGGGATGATTCATAAAGTGCTGTCGGAGTGAACCAGCCTTTAGTTTGGTGACCATTCACATACTGTTGATAATCAAATACTGATGCTTGGCCACCGCTAAGTATAGAATAATTACTTGATACAACATTAGCAGCATTGGAAATGTAAAAATTAATTAATTTATACATATTTTTATATTTAAGCATACACAGTGAAAGCAGACATGTATTCTTTTACATTTTTTCCTAAATATTTTTATTATTGACATTATGTATTAACTAGACCGAAATCTGCTAAAGGAGACAGGCTCATCCGTTTTATCTAACAGTGGAATCTAAAAAATAACAATATTCTATACATTAATATTCAATGTACGAAATGAAAACAATAAAATAATTTATAAAAACAAAATAACTTAAAGAACAAAATATCTTCGCTCACTGAAGTTGAAAACACAAAGGGAAACGGGGAGGGAATATTTACACAAATTAATATTGGTCAGAGTTATTTCTGACTGATCCCTACGCAATTGTATAATATCATATGTCGTATCTATATAAGTTATATTAGTTTATATTCGTTTTTTACATATCAATATCAATATATTTTAAGTCATTTATGCTAATACCAATATTGTCATATCCGAATCTGTCGATAGTATCAATATATGTTTATACCATCGACAGATTCGGACACGGCAATATTAGCACTATTCATAATATAATAATTTAATATTATGTCACTATTAACAGAACAGCACTTTAATGCACGTTTACATATAAAATGCTTATTTAATCTCTAAAATTCCTGCAAACTTTGACCGATTATTACCAAATTTTTCCTAAGTACACTTTAGAACTCTGCACATAAAATAAAGTCACCATTCCTCCTTCCATTGATCAGTCTATCTCCTTTCTCAATGTAAAATTCTTCCGTTCCAAATTAAATTGAAGCTAGTCCTTTCTAAATTTTGTATAGTTACTCTTAAGGACCCTGCGTAAGTATTGATACCATTTTTTCGACTACTCCTCGCCTCTGAGTACCTATCATAAATTATAACTATATCAAAATTTCGGTTAACACCGGACTGGCTAGTTATCAGTAAAATTACAATATGTAGGAACTATCTATAACCCGTATCATATCAGAAACGATAAACTTTTATATTAGTATTTCAGCTCTCCATTAATTAGTTCTTAGTTATACATTGATAAGTCACAACAAAAAAATATTATAAAGTCAATCTAAAATGAAAAAAAATTTTTTTTAGATAAAATATTACAATATGAATCAAATCATTGTTTCCGTGAATCGAAATGGCCTAAGATGTCTAACTGCTAAAATTCTACGAAATTTGCTTCAGTTTTTCTAATGCTAATTAAAACAAAACTTTCACAACAAATAAAACTATCACTAATTCTTGGTATTTATATATTAGGATGTAAAGAGCGCTATCTGGAAGCCATTATTTCTAAAAGTTTTGTTGCCGTTATGGCCATCTAGCGTAGCGTAGCGTTGACGGACATCGATACATAGAGAAGTATGAAGAATGTGTTTTTATTAAAAAAATAGTTCAAAATGGTAATATTTCATTTTTTAACCCATTATGTTAAATTTATTTGTAAAAGCTGGTTAACTGAAAAAGAATTTTATAATAATTAAATGTATTTTTGATGAAAACTTTAGTACTTAATTACCCAAAACGGATTGAGATAACTTAAAGGTGAGATAAAAACCCTTGCGAGCAAAAGGGTAATTTGAAGGCACAATCAAAGTTAACTTTGCAGGAATTGTAGTAAATGGTGTAGACAAATCGTATTGGGTGGGCGAACTGCCGGCGGTGCTACAAGGCAAGGTGTTTTAGTTGTAGGTGTAGAAAATTATTATTAATGAAAAAGAAAATGTGTTGGTGTGTTTTAAGACCCAAAATTGTCTGATAATTATTTTCACGCAACGTTAAAAAAACAATTTGTAAATAAAACAATAAAAACTTTGTTATAAACACAATTAAATTTTGTTTTGAAATTCATCGTGTTTCTAGAGCGATGCTCCCGTCTATTCTGCCTTGTTGCCCTAAAGAAGAGAGTATCACTCCTGAAACAATTTTAAAAACGAATTTACGTGTGGTTAAAACATAGTTTTGATTATTTTATTTATAAAATGGTGCCACAAAAGGGAATTTGAAGAAGAACCAAACTTTCGTTTGTTAATCTTCATTAAACCTTACATAATTGGTTACCCAACCATGGGAGCCGAAAATTTAGGTGTAAATTGAGTAATTTTTTACAATAAACTGCTTAATTATTTAAAAAATATATTTGTGCACTTTTTAAGATATTGTAACAAGATGCTAAAAAGAATTAGAAATTCCTGTCACTTGTCACGACACTATCAACAAATCGAGAAAAGGCCTAAGAATGTACCAAGGTACGTGCGAGCCGCGAGATGACGCTCAGGGTGGCCGGTCGCGAATTGCAAAGTGACAGATATCGAGCGAAGTACCTAATTGTCGAAATAAATATACTTGCGAGAATTGGATGGAATGTTCTAGCGAATGTTAAGTATGTATTACCCAGCGATAAAAAAGTGTTAACCTATGAGTGATATATTGAGGAATAGTGTCTAAAAGAAAGGCGTTAAGTTTAATTCGTTTTAAGTGACTTTGTACATTGAGTAGTTAATTAATCATTTATTAATAAATTGCTAATTGATTTCCAGTATTTTCATTAATTCATCCATGCCATCCAGCCATGATACGCGAAAATATATTGTGTTACCGCGTCAGATTGCAATCAAGGAACTTAAACATGTAAGGGCAATTATTACAGTTATTACACAAAAAAAACTGTATTCAGTAAACGGTACGACTGAATGTCTGCGAACTGACGTAACAGCTGGCATTTTTACGTACGCATCAAGGTTTTTAATATCTCAAATGGCGAACATGACTCTCCCATATGTTATGTTAAGGACTTACCAGCATTCAGGGAAAAAATGGTGACATGAAGATGTGTTGAGCGCTTTTCCACGAATCTGAAAAATAAACAAATCTATTATAAAGTGTAAGGGTTCAAGTGAAAACTTCCCTGGTCATATCTCACCATCACTTCCTGGAAAATATCTATGTAACTATTTATTTACCTTTACATATTTAATACATAAGAGGTTCACCAAATTGACTTTTCAAAAAAAAAAAAATTTTAAGTCTTAAAACATTGAAAAATTATAATAATCGGTTGAGTTAAGGAAATTTGAAGCTAATATGGTAGGTGACTGAGCTGTGATTTTTTTTCCTTTGCGTTTTTCTTGAAACTCTGTTTTCATACTGAGGGATTTCAAAATTTATTTTAATTTGATTTTATTGAAATTTTGAGTACATATTAATAATAACATTATCTACGATATCATTACCAGCTGCGAAATCTATATAATCTAGTTCATAAAAAATACTACAGATGTCTCTAGCATAATTCATTCAAATAAACGAAAGATTCTCAGATCTGGAACATTATATAACTTTCGAAAATTTAATAATGTGTCGATGTTCTTACGATGGAATTGGTGAACGTTGCATTGCGTGTAGAGTGATCACTTAAGCCAGCTCATACAGGTTGTAAGACCTGGGTCATCGTATAAAAAAATTTCTCTCTTATAAATAGCTTCGTCTCTGTTAGACTTATATTATTTATCCTAATAAATTATTTAAAATTTAAATGTATTTTTGATGCCTCAATGTGGTGTAACTCCTTGAACAACCAAGCTACACAGGCTAGTTTTTAAGAAATTATATATAATTTTTCTGTAGCGGTAATACCTTCTCAAACTCGGCAGCCAGGCTCAGTGAATTAGTAGAAAAGTATTGAATACCTGATTACCAAAACAAGCAAAAGGTGTCTGCAAAAATCAACTGTATCAAAAGTTTAATCTGTATGCCTTTTGACTTCGTTAAATTCAAACTTATTCTAAAAAGTCTAAAAATGAATAATTAACTTTTACGAAAAATGTCGGCCTAAGACACAATAAATTTTTAAGTGAATTCTGCGGAAAATAATCGACTGTATTTATTTATTAACTGGTTGTGCCCGCGGCTTCGTCCGCGTGGAATTCAGTTTGAGAATATAAGAGTATCAGTGAAAAATCAAAATAATCTAAACTACTCGTACTAACAATGTTGTTCACATGGCAATTTTTACCTGCATAAAATTTCGCTGATGATAAGCAAATTTATTTTGATAAGAATGTAACATTACCTACTTAACTTAAACTTAACACGACAGATTGAAATTAACTTAAAATATATCTTTAATTCAATTATTATTATTTTATCAATTTTTACGTGCCTTTTTAAGCTCTACTACTTTTCCATAGAGAGAATTCATATATCTCTTACCATTAAGGCAGCGTACGTAAGAAACGCATCGTTTCTCGACCGTTTTTGCGTCGACTTACGTTGCGAGATTGGTCTCCACAAAAAGCCCTTTTATTTTATTGGGATAGTAAATACTCTATGTCCATTCTGAAGGCTTATTCTAAATATTGGTGAAAGAATTTTTCAAATGAAATAAGTAGTTTCGGAGATTATCTCATACATCTAAACTTTCAAACTTTACCTGTTTATAATGTGTGTAGATGATACCGCACATTTCTAAAATTATCTTTTCTTTCAGAAATGTAAGTAAATATTTCGGTCAGCATTAAAAACAACGTTCAGAATTTTCGGAAATCGATACCTCGCAGTTAATCATAACTTTAATACTTAGTAGAATTTTGCCGAATAATGCCCCTAATTGGAATGCTTCGGTGATGAGATTACGCGAAGAAGGATGTATTGTAGGTCGGCTAGACGTATAATATACGGGTGGGTATGTACTATAAAAGAACTTTTGACGGTACTGACACATAAAAAGTTGAGCTTATTATGTGATAGGGCTGCTGATTGATGAGTTGGAGGCTTTCTGATGAAAAGGCCGGGGTTTTCGTTTATGGCGGGGGAGGGGGGCGGTTGTATTTAAAATTTTCGCGTCATCAGCATTTTTAAAGAGAAAAATATAGTTAAATGTAATGACGTAGTATATTTGATAAAAAGCAATATATTGAGGTAATTTTTTTAATAAAAATGGTGACATAAAAATGATCATTTTTTTATAACTGAGCTAGTCCACAATACTTTCTGGGTAGATTTCTGCCTAAATTATAAGTAAAAAATGGTGTTAAATCATCCTAATATCAATAGTTATGACGTAGTATATTCGATAAAAATACAGGGTATAACTGAGCTAGTCGACAATAATTCACGGGTAGATTTCTTCCTAAATTATGAGTAAAAAATGTTCTAACATCATCCTAATATCAATAGTAAAAACGCAGTGTTTTCGATAAAAAGCAATATACAGGGTATACCTGAGCTAGTCCACAATACTTTATGTGTAGATTTATGCCTAAATTATGAGTAAAAAATGTTCTAACATCATCCTAATATCAATAGTTATAACGCAGTATATTCAATAAAAAGTAATGTACAAAGTTTAACTGAGCTAGTCCACAATACTTTATGTGTAGATTTATGCCTAAATTATGAGTACAAAATATTCTAACATAATTCTAATATCAATAGTTTTTTTATGTAAGCTACCTCAAAAATAGAGTGTTGTGGAGAAGCTCTGTTTTGTTCTGTATATTTGATTTTAGCAAAAATAATTATAATGTACTAGCCGTACACCCGTGAAAAATCACGTGAAATAATTATAATTAATTAACCTTTGCGTGACCGCGCAACATGAGCCCCGCGCTGATTGCGTGTCACACTCTAATCATCTAAAGTTGTCATTCCGGCAAGTTAAACAGACAACGAAATTATTATATTTATTATTATTAGTACATAATGATTTAATAAATAACAAAGAATTTGAAATAAATTCACCTACAATAAATATTCCTTCAACCTTCCCCCTTCGCTTCAAAATATTGACTTACGTCAACTAAATTATCCATTACTTTGGTATTAATTATTTATAAAAAATGTTTCTATCCGGATTCTGAATAATTTAGAAATGTTTTAATGGATTCAATCCGAGATTTTCAGAAGTCAGCACGAATTGTTATATTTACTTTATCTAGTTTTAATATTTATTGTAATGTCGAATTATTTGTAAATATACACTGAACAAAGTACATTTACATAAATGTAAATGTTGTGTGAAATATAACACTTTCATGATTATATTATATAAATATATTTACGCATCGATTTACAGATCTATCGTGGTCATTGACTATAACAATGAGAGAATAATATAAAATGAAACATAAATAAAAATTCTCTAATTATTCCATATATCTTCATATTAATGTCAGATTCGATATAGTATGTGGAATTGGAGGAGCAGTAGCGTTTCATTTTAAACAACGCATAATTTCACATCAAACATTCAGTTTTTTTGGTATCGACATAATTCTAATAATGGCTAGTGGAAAATAGTACCGTCATTAAAACAACAAAATTTGAATTACCTAAGACCTAAGTGATATTGGAAAAATTATATGAATTATTTAACGGACTATTCAGCGAATTATTTTAATAAATAACTCGAAAAACAGCATGTTAATGAAGTATTTGTAAGCAACGAGGCAAAAGCTGGTTACGTATAACATTCAAAAGAGGCGAATGTGAGCTTATATGAATATTCGACCGGCGCGCTTACATGCTGATAACGCAATAATAAAATATCTGTATCGCTGGCGCGCATTTATAGCTGTCAGCGCAGCACCAACTTTTTTTTGGTAATTCATAAGGTTGCACAAGCATGTTTGAAATTTGATTGAATTATTTTACAGCTATATTTTCGAATGCGATTCACTGTTGCCCGTTGTCTACGTATGAAAACTAAGATACGATGATTCTTTAACTGAGTTTTTTAATTTAAAATATAAAATAAATGCGTTTGTATGTGGGTGATTTTTTAATGCCAGCTTTTGCCGTTCAACCTATACAAAGCGTAATAGAACCTACTTTTGCGTATTATTCTAGTCTAATTAAATATTTATTTAATAACAAAACTATCCATTTTGTTTTCAACATCAAATGGCGTACACTATGAATGCCTATGGTAAAAATGAACGCAGTAAGGACAACCATAAGCCAATAAAAAAACGCTATTACAGCTTTTCAAGGAGTGGAGTTGGCATATTGCTGGGATGGGGAGGAAAGGAAATTCCTATAACATAAAATCTGGCTGTAAAACACGGATAAAGGCTTTACGGCCTCGGCCATTAAAATACCCTTCAGGAGAATCATGATATATGTCGTGAGTTTGTATTCAGGAAATGGATTTTCGGAATGACAAGGTTGTCATATTGCCGAAAATATATTCTAGAATTTTCGGCATCATCAGCGCAAATCCGAAGACACTCCCCAAGGTATTGAATGAGGGTGGTCCTCATTATTGATATTCTTTTTACCCTTTTTTCCTTGAAGTAGCTAAAAGATGGAATTTTATTGAGACACTTACACTTAGATGATTAAATTAGAATGATGAGAGTAAAAAAAATCATTCTATTGAAATTTTATTGATTTACACCGGAGTGTATCAACTATTTTCTTTCCGGGAACACTGATAACTTAACTTGCTTAATTGCTAGTTAATATTAAAGAACGCCATAAATTTATTGTTATTATTATTATTATTGGGAGGAATGAGGGAAAGGATATACAGCTCCGGAAATATCTTTATCCTGGAAGCCCGCCTCACTGCAGTATCCAGCATTGATGCATACTGGAGAAAGTTACTGGCCCCTCATAATCGACATGACACCGCTCGCAAAAGCCGTTATTATACGATGTATTTATTTTTTTCATGTTAATACTTATACTTATAGTTGTTTTCTCTTTTATTTTATATATCCTATTTATTTACTAATGCTTGATTTTTCATTTATTTTTTTATGTCAATAATAATTGCTGTATTATTTACTCTTTCGCTTCGTACCAAGTCTTTATTACTTTGTATTTATTTGAATAATTCTTGCTACATATCTTATTTCTTGTTTTATCTTACCTTTTATGTACATGCATGTGAAAATTTAGATTTATATATTTAAATCATCTTATATTTCTGTATATCGCATGTACGATAATTTAATGTAGCTATATGTTCTTGTATGGAATGTGTAGGACTGCACAAATCTCCCCACGTATTGAAATAAAGTTTTATTTATTTATTTCATATTTTGTTGATACAATTTCGTATCACTCTAGGAGCGTCTATTAGGGTCATTAATGATCTGTTGACGGCCTGTTTGTAAAAAAATAAAAAATAAAGTATCATACTATTCTACCTGGAAACCATCCAAAAAAGCAAATTTTCTATTACAAAGATAAGAGTTCTTGCACGTTGGTGTTCCTATAATATTTTAAATATTTTCTCCGCTTTAATACAATGAATATAATTGAAAATGATTATTAATGTATAAAATAAAATTTACTGAGCATTTATTTATTTAGGGTATTTCAAGAGAGTATTTATTTAGGGCATTTAGAGAGAGTTTTAAGAAACTAAATGCATTGTGAAATAATTCATGTGAACCATTATAGATTGTTATAATTGAAAAAGAAAATATCACCACAAAAACGAACACATAACCCTTGGGCAAATGCCTCATAGGGTGAACCATAAGAACGTCGGCTTTAGTGAGGACTCCGTACAAATGGTTTGTTTCATGGCGTATTACGTCCATCAACTTTATGGGTGTCAAAGAATACGACATGATGTGATGTTTCGCAAAGGGATCGTTCGATTTCGCAACATTTTTCATTTCACTTCCGGAGAAAGCATTTGAAATCGTGGCATTTTATTTCGCGGGTATGAAACAAACAGCGCAACAAATATTTTATTATTAATGCAGCCAAATTTATGCGGAACATGCATGGAGAGATGAGGCAGAAATGTTCCAAACTGTTCCCATTCTGATGGGAAATTTCTTGGCAGTACAGTGCGCTTTAATAAATTGATGACCCTTAGGAAGATCGAGGGTTGTTGAACGCGGTCTGGTGGACATGGAAAAGTCTAGGACGTCGGACGATGTTGTAAAGGGGGCTTGTAACAACTCGGGTGTTGAGTAGGGAATGCAATCCGGATTATCCGTAATCCGAAAAATCCGGATATCCGCACATTTTTACTAGACCCCCAAAAAAATCGAAACGAGCGAGTTTGCTGTTCGCGCGTTTTGCGAGTGTCGAGTCTATCGGCTCTGGAGGTTCGCGGGGCCAAGCATCTTCAGTGCATTCCGCCTATAAGCGTTCAATCAGAGCGTGCGTTTTGAATTATGTGCAACCGAATTCGCAGTAAGTTAAACGACAGCACTTTAGATGCCTTATTATTTTTGAGGTCACATTTTATGTTTTTTTTTTATGTTTAATAATTTGACAAGGAGTCTATTTGTCTTTATTTTTGTTCTTCAGAGTTTCTTTTAATTTGTACCTGTTGATTATTTTATTAACAGGTAAAAATTAAAACTGATTTTTTTAATAAGAATAACACCATAATTATGGTATTTAATTATAATAGTTTGAATTGTTCCAAATAACATTTTTTTTTTAAAAAACCTTTGATTTGATATGATCATGTGATTTTATTTTAATCCAAAAAATCCGTAAAATCCGGACTGCAACAAAATCCGTTCTTAAAAATTCGGATATTAAAACAGAACGGATTTGCATTCCCTAGTGTCGAGTATCTCGCAATTTCACACGATCCTGAATCTATCAATAGTTTCGCCAATACGAGAAACTCGTCATCTGTTAAGACAAAATTTTTTATTGAAAAGAGTTATTTAAAAAAAATAAATTATCATGACATTTAAAAATCAAAAAGAACTGCACATATAAAAAGGTTTACTGAACGTTCTGAAAGTTTTCGGAAAGATCTGAAAGCCGATAGAATGCGCAAGTAAATTCGGGAAGGTTCGAGAGAACGAAATCTTTACAAGACGTGACAGCTGCGATAGCCACAGGTCCGACCAATAAACAAGCAAACTGTGCGATACGTATACCGGCGAATTAAGTGCTACAAAAGTTACATGTCTAACAGTATTTTCCAATAATTTTAATAGAACAATAGTGACATGTCTGGATTTGGTCAAACACAAAAATATAGGTATATGGAGAGACTAGCAAAAAATAAGGGACTTTTTAAGGATGAATTTCAGCTTTCCTTCATTCATTAATTACACACAATGAACTCACCAATCTGCTTCTGTTAACCCAAATGGTTTTTAGTGTCTAATTTCTGAAATTCTAATAAATAGACTTCAGTTTTTCGCCAAGTACTTAGCAAAAAGTAACTTTTACAACAAATAAAATTATCGTAAAATCTAAGAATGTTTGTATTAGCATGTAAATTGCGCCATCTGGTAGCGTTAGTTTACTTTTGGTCGCGAGTTGAGGCTGTGTCTAATTAATTAATTAATTAATCTAGCGTCTTGCTAGCATTAGTGACGTACTTTGTTATATTAGTGACGGATATTGTTACATAGATAATTATGTATTTTGATGATATAACGTCATATATATAGATATACATTACATAGATAATTATGTATTTTGATAATATAACATCATATATATAGATAGACGTATAAATTAGAGTATTTAAAAACTCGTTTTAATGTCCAGTTTTTGGAATTTATGGTATGTCTTGCAAACTTCCTCTAAAAAATTTACATTCTGGGTATAGATAGCATCGTATTCTGTATTACAGTTGAAATGTCTTAAACGAAGTACCTTTTAATCTAGTGGCCATTCACCTTGTGATCTATTTAGTAGTAGAATGTTCGAGCCTCATCTCTAGTAGGGAAAGAAATAAGTAAATCATTCACTCATAAGTAAATCCAAACAGATTTATGGAACTCTATTCCTCAGTACTCACTAATACTTTGCACTAGAATAAAACACAGAAGTAATATTTTAGTTACGAGTTTTAATATTGATTGGCGGCATCTCTGAACAAAATTGGTCTCTAGTTCTTAAATTATCCAGAAACCAAAAGCATCCTTCTAGTGACATCTATAGGTTAGGCTGGAACTACACTAAGTTGGCTTCACGGTATTTATTTTTGGAAATTAAATAAAAAAAAACGCGTTACATGTCTTCAAAACATGTGTCTTATCACAATGCATGTAATGTTTTTTTGTTCGGTCTGCCCCACCTCTTACGTAGACTAATGTATTTTCTTTTGCATTACTACACGTACTACAGCGTGTTTCTTCGAAAGGTCTTGGTGAGAACTGCGCGCACGTCACTTATAGAAACGACCCTGTTACTAATTCCATACTTACTGACGAACAAAATATTTTGTGTGTATTCCAACGATCAATTTGCATCTTTGCTTGTCAAATTTGTGCCGTTGTTTTAATCGATTATTTCATTTATTTCATTAGAGTTCATTAATTATAATCAATAAATTGTATAAATTCAATCAGATAGTAGTCACGTCAATTAGTTTATTAAGATTTGTATAGAAAATAAGTTAAAAGTAAATAAACATTTTAATTTTGCATACAAAATTAAAACGTTTATTTACGACGTTGTCATCGATAAATATTTGATTTTTTCTCGTTTGTCGCATGATGAAAATAAATATGTTATTGAAAAAAGTCCAACTCTTATTATAATAATACATATATTAATCGTCTTCGAAATAAAGTAGTTTTTTCCGTAATAAAATATGTATATTTTATTATGATCCAAATATTTGGTGCAACATTTTAATTTAAAATATGATTTTTACTTATATTTGTACTACAAACACAATAAAAGTTATTGATTACTAATATAGTTTTGAGAGGAGAAATGCTTTTTATCATCAGGTATAATTATTAACTATGCCTGAAGATGAGAGGGACTGCTCGTCTCGAAACTATATTAGTAATTAATAACTCATTTTGTATGTGTGGTACAAAGTTAAAATAAAAATCATATTTTAAATTATGCATATTTTTTTAAATAGCCATCTCAACCTTAGTTTACGCCTGTAGCTAGCCGCTTCTAATATAACAATTCATATTACCATTTAGTTTATTTGAAATTCTTTCGATTTGTGGAAAATCGAACGATATAATATGTTTGCACATTTATTATTATTACTAGCTGTAACCCGTTAAAAATGACGGTACTATGACATGTCGGTTCCTAAGAAATAAGTATTTATTTATTTTATTTTAAAAAAATCGTACAAAAAAAATTTAATAAAAATTATAACAAAAAAATATTTTTTCAAAAAAAATTTCATTTTTTTCAAAAATTGAATTTTCAGAAAAAAAATTTTAAAACAAAATTTACTATTAAAAAAGTTACGGAAGTTATGCGGACGGGTGAACAAATACAAAACGAAATTATTATAATAATTAATACGATGTTTTAAAAGTAACATATTTTTAACACAGTTTTGTGCTGCTTTCAGTTTTGTGAAAATTCCCAAAAAAGCATATTCCTTTCTATTATATTAAAATGGAATAGTAACTTATACCTACTGTGTTTTTTATTAGTATGTATTTCACGTACATAATGGATGAAAACAGTTTGTTCGCAAGCATCAGATTTAGAAGTAGTCGCGCCAAAAGGAATTTTCTTGTGAATTGAGCAAAGACGCGTGCAAAATAAATATGGAAGTATTCGTAATTTCTTCACGAAATGGAGTCAGTGAAAAAGCAATCCCCCAAGAACACGAAAAAGACGTATCAAGAAACAAAGGAGCGCTTTTCGCTCCTCTTTTCAAATAGAAAAATCTCCTTAAAGTTATTGCTTCGAGCAAAACCAGACTCGGAGGGAAACCGACACCAAAACATCGGATGCGTTTGTCAACTATATTTGTAATATGCCAAGTTTTATCGAAATTTGCACGGAAATTTGCGGGCTATAGCTAGACCGCATTCAAAAGAATGTGCGCAAAAAATATGTGTGTTGTTACGATGCAAGAAATGAACACAAAATAGTGTTTTCTAGTAGGTAAGTAACCTTTTTTAAACTAAAAAAAAGTAACTCATAAAAACCAAGTTTTTATTATACTCCCTTTCTTTGTAAAATATAACAATTAAAAACGAATTAAAACATATAACATAACACTTAACTTACAGTAATTTAATATATTTCTAATATGTCGATTTTATGGGCTTTGATAAGACACTTCATGCTTTGAAGATTAAATTCTAAAAACAATTGTCAGTAATTGTCAATAAGACGTATGTGAGGCCTCTCCTCGAATATGCCTCTCAGATCTGGAATCCATATTTTGTTAAAGATATAGTTTTACTGGAAAATGTTCAGAGACGAGCCACAAAATTGCCCTTGGGTCTTAAAAACCTGGAATATGCGGAAAGGCTGAGAGTCTTGAAACTGCCCACTCTTCAGGAGCGACGAGCAAGAGGTGACTTCATCGAGACATTCAAGATTCTATCGGGCTACTACAATATTCCTAATATGACAGATATGTTTGCATTTAACACTAATGTGTGCCTTCGAGGACATCATCTGAAGTTGAACAAGTCTCGGTTCTCGTGTAACCCAAGAAATTCAAATTCAAATTCAAATTCAAATGTTTATTCAATGTTCAATGTTACAAATGTTTACAGTGTTTACAAAATTTAATGAAGCTTTTTTCATTGTTGTTGAGTGTCTTGGCAGCAAGTAAACACTAAATTGATTTGACGCCCTGCCTGCTACACTAGTAATTTACTGTATTATAGCAGACAGTGCTCTTCCAGTAGTATAATGTTCAAGAATATTTATTATTTATATAACATTTGTGAATAAATCTTATTGCCAATTAAAATTAAGTAATAGTAATTATTAAATGTTTACAATTTAATAATTGTGTTAATTAATTATATTATAGACAAAGGAAAAAAAATGATCTGAATAGGATATTAATAAAATAAAATAAAATAAAACAATTAAAAGTATTTAAAAAGATGACAGTAACAGTAAGACAGTAAGTGAAAAAAATGATCTGAATAGGATATTAATAAAATAAAATAAAATAAAATAAAATAAAATAAAATAAAACAATTAAAAGTATTTAAAAAGATGAAGCATGCATTAAGCAATAGAGTGGTCAATTTGTGGAACAGTTTGCCCGAGGATGTTGTGTCTGCAGCCAGTGTCAACCAATTTAAGAATAGGCTGGATATTCAAATGAGAGACAGTGATATGGGCCTATCAGCTTAAGCTGTCTGCTCATTATCAATAATAATAATTATAATAATAATAATAATAATAATAATTTAGATTTTCGACATTCGTAGTGAAGTACCTATTATGTGTACCGACGGAGTAATTCAAATGTAGAAAATATTCCGCGACGTTATCGGGCCGCTATGCTAGTAATCAAACTTTTCTAATGATTCCAATTTGAAAAAACCAATAAAATTTCTAAAAATCCGAAATTATACAAAAATTATTAATTTTTTTAACGAAAATATGATAGATCTTCTTGATCGTTGCCACGAGTCTACTTGCCAAGTTTCAGCTCGATTGGATCACGGGAAAAGGGTTAAAAATCGATCCAAAGTTTTTTCACTCGGCAAGCCGGGAAGCATGCAAGCAAGCAGACGCCACGAGTTAATATAAAGGGAGTAAAAATGTACATTTATTTGGAATATCATATTGAAGCTTGTAGTATGGGCTTACCAAGCAACTTTCCCCCGCTTTCTTCTTACCGGACAAAGATAGGGAATGGTCTTTTGATTGTGGTCGACCTATAATTGTTATATTTTTTATTGTTTTATTGACACTTTTTCCTGAAATATCTTAAAATTTGTAGTCATATTAGACACTTACTTTATTGTTGGCTGTCGAAAAGATTACATGTAATTTGGTCTGCTAGGTGATTTTTTACTAATGGAAAAATTGGAATAAAGATTTCAAATTTTACACTATTGATAGAATAATTTTTATTTCTATTTTGACATGAATACACAACAAAATACAGTATTACAGTATGAATGCTATGCAATTACTGCCAATTGTAGGTGCTATAAATGTACATGATGTATATTTATAGCTTACGCGTAGAGTTTACCGCGCAGCACAACTAACTTTTAACTCGAATTTCGTGGTGTCATAATATGAAAACAAAATCTCAGTTTTGAAGCAAAAGCGGAAAGCGTTAAATAAAACTAACTTTGTTTTATTTAACTTTACTTGCAGGTTGTGAGCATTTTTACATTCGTCATTCAATCAAGATTTACGTGTTTTAGTAAAATGTTTACCAAAGGTTTTTTTTAACATAACAGCATTCTAACCATAGCTACAAGAGACAACCTTTTAAATGATGGCATCAAAAATAACTTTTACAGTGATGGATTTAGGAGCTTATATAATAAATTTTAAATTGGAAGATTTCAGCTGTTGAGGTAGCTATATCTCACGGAAGACCAGAAATCTTCATCCTAGCTACCTACCTATAAATTAACAATTTAAATATAATATAAATTTACCACACATGTTAAGAGTGCGTGGATTAATAAATTAAGCGTTGTTTCATTTACAGATTGAAAATTTTATACGCAACGTTTTTTTCCACTGATTTGAGTTATATAATCCTAAGCGCTTTCGATGGGCACAACCATCATATTCAGAGGCAATATTAGAACTAATAATTGTAAATCAATATGGCCGAAAAATAGAAGGTAAAGGGAGGACGGAGGGGAAGGGGTAGTTATTTATTGACTGATATACAACAGTAATTAATTTTTACATACACTTAAACTTATTTAAGTAATGGGGATGACGCAGGTATTTGAATTTTTATTAAGTTATTTTTATTTTTAATTGCTCTTTTAATTTCTAGAATTTCTAGAGCATCCAGTTTACGACCCTTCGCCTCTAGATGTAGGACCCTAACATTATTTTTGTCAAATAATGTTAGGGTCCTACATCCTATTAAACAAGTGATAATATTCAATGCAGTGGTCCGCCATCTCAGAGTATCCCGACAGTCCTCTGAATGTTTTCAGATGTTCTTTAATTCTTGTGCCTGTATCTCTACCATATTGTCCGATATACATAGCATCACAATCATTGCATTGTTATAGATGCCACTCTTATCTTCCCAATCCTGTTTATCTTTACAGTTGAAGAGTAATTTATTTAGATATGAATTGTATAGAAAGCAGTTTTAAAATTGTTTTTTGTGAGATTGCTTATTTTCTTTGAAATATTCCCCATGTAATCTAATTTTCTCCAAGGTTTTATAGATTTGGTTAAGCCAGGTTCTTTTCTTTTTAAGTATGTTATCAATAATATTAGTTTTATATCCACTATCATAAGATAATTGTTTGAATGTATTGAGTTATTATGTGATGTTTTATCTAGTAGAATACTTAAAACTCTACGGATCATTGATTTATGATGCCATTTTATGTGCTCACCCATATTCAAATTTTTTGAGGCAGATAGACTGTCTAAAGCGGTTATTCCAGACAAGACTTGAAGGCAGCAGACCAAGGGGCCGACCTAAGAGGAGCTGGTGGAGACAGTTGGAGGACTACTGCGAAGCAAGGTTGCAATTAAATTGGGCTGGCGTGGAGAGCGAAGCTGACGATAGAAAAAGTTGGAACCCTTTATGCAGTGTAGAGACCCCGACCCAATAGGATAAGGGGTAGAACAAGAAGAATAAGAAAAAAAAAAAGATTTTATTATTTGTATATATCTACTTATATTATTTGATTAATTACACCAACATGTTTCGGAAATACCTTTTCTTCGTCAGGGTGTTGTATAACTATCAAAATATCAGAATGAAATGTCAAGTCATATGAAAAATCATTTTTAAATTTAAAAAAAAAAAAATTTTTCTCAAATAATTTAGAAAAACAAAAGACATTTTATTCTGATATTTTGACAATTACACAATAGCCTGACAAAGTAAAGGTATTTCCGAAATATGTTGGTGTAATTAATCAAATAATATAAGTAGTATAAATAGTAAAATAATAAAATCATTATTTAAAAAAAATGTCAATCTACAATAATTGAAAAAATAGAAGAATAAAATATTTAAAAAAATTACCCCAGTAAAAATTTCAACGAAATTCTTAACCCAGTCTGATATGCCATCATATTATTTTAAAATAGCAGATGTTTAATACTTGTTACTCAATATTACTCTGAAAAGTAAGAAACACGCTTTCTAGCACAATTTTTTTATCTAAGAGGAAAATGAGAAAACTCTGTTTGATAACCCGATCCGAGGAATAACTGTTAGCTATCATGTTTGTGTGTCATGATAGAAGTATTCCGCCATCAAAAGTTTAAAGTCACTGTTGTTCCGCCCGGTGTCACCGTACCGCCATGAAAATGTTATATGTCCCATGAAACTTGCATAAATTTGCATACGGCGTGCATTCTAACAGTCACTCGAGATATGGGACTCATGTTTCAGAGTTCTTTACCCTGGAGTGCATTGTTATTGCGTTTGTGACTTGGTGTACACGAAATTACAATCAGATCTCATGCAAGCCTTAAGATGCAACTTAAATTTAATAGAAGAAATTTACATACATACGTATTGTAACGGTTTCAGCGGCAGAAAACGAAAGGAAACACTTAAAATTAATTAAACTTTTATTATTATTTTTTATTTAATATAAAAATAGGGATGCAAATACAGAAAACGTGTGATATCAATATTCTTAAAATATTCAAAGATTTTTTTTTTCCTTTGAAAATGCAACTAACTTGCTGATCTCCAGATATGGGGCTCGAACCATCAACATACGGATCGCTAGGCAAGAAAGAGTCTTAAACCACTCCATCACAAAGAATCACTTGAATTACTAGACTCAACATTAAATGGAACCCTAACCATTTTCACATTAATCTTCACTCGAAAATATTCAACTTGTCTGTAGAACACGATATTTTGGTCCCGCCACGAGGCTCAAAGATAGTTTCCGGAAAAATAGTATAGGTTCTGGTACCGACACTGATATATGGAAGTGAAGCCTGGAGTTGGCAGAAAAGTAACGAAAGTAGACTGAATGCAGTGGAGATGAGATCCCTTAGACGTTTGTGTGGTAAATCCGTTTACGATAGAGTAAAGAATGAAGATATTAGGAATGAATATAAAGCTGATCTTAGCATAATTCATAGAAATAAAACAGGATCGCTTGGGTGGTTTGGGCATGTTGAGCGAATGAATGAGGAAAGTATGGTAAGAAAGACATATAATGCAAGTGTTGACGGCGCCAGAAAGAAAGAGCGACATCGGAAGACGTGGCATGACAGATACTGGAAGATGGTCCCATTAGAAGCCTCAACAACCGTCGAGCTTGCATGCGAAGATGTATGAATGTGGACGAGGCGAGAGTTGTATATCATGACAGAAGGGTATGGCGCTCTGTCCTCTCTGCCTACCCCCACGGGGAAACGGCATGATGGTAAGTAAGTAAGAATTTTTTATAAAGAGAATAAAATAATTATTTTCCTTCAATTGTTGTTTTTATATTAATATAATAATTTGGAAGATGTAGGTATACCTAGTATTTTAGGCACTTATAAAAAATGACAATTACTCGTATATTATTGATCAGTATTTTTAAATTTTTTATTTAATTTATTTATTTTAGGGAAAATTAACAGCATATTGACATATTAACAAATATAAAATAATGGATATTAAAATTATGCCAATTACAAATTTTCCACTGAATATAGTAATTTATTAGAACATAGATTATTAGAATATTGTAATTTACTAGAACAAATGTGACGTAGTAAAATAATTTTAAGAGCGAGTGGAGAGGGTGGAGGGGAATGTGGGACGGGAGTAGAAGGGAAGATAAATTGTACGAATTATTTTGGGTGCGGTTGTGTAGATATTGTTTGTTTTATGTCTCTTATCGTTGAGTTATTTTTACATATTTAAATGTATAGGTATAGTAAACAACTGACGGGTTTAGTCATAGTAGAAAAGTGTTTGGGGGCGTAAACCTCGTCCTGGGACCGAGTTAATCCGATTTTAGCATCCGAAGCATAAAAAAGAGCTTTTTTCTCTGAAAAATAAGAAAAAACTTAATAAAAAGTTTTTACCTCAAAGTGAACGAAGTAAGGAAGGTATCATCTTCCACTCTTCTAAAAGCTTTCCCATCAATAAATGTCATAAGGTATAACTGGCACCTTCGGAAATTTCTGAGTAGAGGACTCACCTTAAGAGTAGCGAGCACGTCCGCACGAGTGACATTCGGAAAGGCTGACATTTTCGTAAAACCAATGAACGTCAAAACTGTTGATAATAAGTAATATTCAAAATTTGCAGAAAGCAATCGACTACTATTGCTAAGACATGCTATAAGCTATATAAGCGATATAAAATATCTTTTTATTACCGCCCTCTGTGGTTTGAAAATTTGTCATTCCCATAAACAAGAACAGATGTCGCCGTTGGTATGAGATATCATTATTTTTGAATTGGAGTTTTTAAAGCAATATACTTTTTATATAATATGTATACTGGCTGTAAGTCGTCAAAAATGACGGTACTTTTACATGCCGGTTTCTAAAGTATAAGTATTTATTTATTTATAGCCGACACCCATTAAAGAGTATTAATGACTTTTTTCAAAATATTTGAATATTTTTTTATGTTTCCCCTGCCAGCAGTTAAAGATATTATTTTAAACCTTGGCGATTGCGCTGGGTGGTAAATGAAGTGGTTCGCATCTTTGCTAATCTCTATTATATATTTATAGTACATTTGTGTTTGTCCACGGAGAGGTGGCGGTAGCAACAAGCGTTAAGCGGCCGGTTCGGGTTTGCTGGCCCGGGGTTCAAGTCCCATCTCCGGCCGTTGAATTTGTTTTATTTTAAACGTGAATGAAATTACGGACGTTACACAAAGTTACGAAGGGACAGACAATGAAATAATTATTTTTGATGACATTTTTCCAAATTATTAACATTACCGTTATTATTAGCAACCGACATATATACCTACACACGATAAATAAAAAAAATAAAAAATAAGGGTTTCTCGTAAATAGCCAAAGGCTCTATTTTTATATTACTGATATACCCTTACGCTTATCACTGGCTGTAGATTAACGTGTATGAAAAATAAAATATATAATGATAATATACTAATACAATAATTAAACTACAGTTTCTTGATAATTTGTATCATAATCACTAATTTGAAAATACTGTACCTACTAATAAACTAGATTCAAAAATTACATTATAGAAATAATTTCATTTAGTACCTATAAGCATATTCATAGACTTAAGAATCAACTTGAATTAATCTAAGGAATTATTAATTGTTATATATGTTTCAAAATAGGAATAATATCTAAATACCTAGAGATATGTAGTGGCCGCTAGTCTTGCTCACGTTAATTAATTCGATATACCTTTTAATTTTCCTGATACATATCTGAAATATAAAAAAAAAAATCTATTGAAATGTTATGAAGCTAAAATTTTTTAACAAACATAAAACGAGTGTTGTATCTAAAAGTATGTCCAATGATGTACAGCGAGCGCCGCAGTATGTATCTTAGTTTAGTATGAAAAATGTCAAATGCATTTTCATGGCCCATTCGTTCTAGTTGCTTTTCCGTTCTCTCCCCCGACCACAAGTCATTAAAGTCTCTGTATATTTCAATTTCAATTTAGAGTCCCCATCACAATGGCTCGTGAAAGTTCAAAACACATTAAGATGAAATTTCTCCCCTTAACCCGTTCACGCCCGGCGGTTTTATTATTACTGCTTTCACTTTAAAACTTTTCACCGCCGGCTCAAATTTATATAAGCCGTATAAAACCATAAAATGTCCGATTTCATTTCATTTAAAAAATAGGACAAGCTTTTGTTTCTTTGCAGTGTTCGACTCAAGAGTAGATACTATGTACTGGGAATCAGTGAATCAACAATATTTAGCATATCACAAAAAAATGTTAGAAAACATCATACTGATCGCATATTCGTATCCTAACAACAGAGCAACTTTAAAAAATTAAGTAAAAAAATGTCTCACAGAGACGAAGCTATTTATATATGAGAAAAGTGGATGGAAGTCTCTTGTACGATGGCTCAGGGCTTACAACCTGCATGAGCTGGCTTAAGTCATCACTCTACGCAATGCAATGTTCACCAATTCCATCGTAAGAAAATCCACATATTACCAAATTTTGAAAGTTCTATATATGTTTCGAATCAAGAACATTTCACATATATTGCACTGGTCTCTGCTAGAGACACCTGTTGTTATTCTTTCTCATTAACAAGTTAATATACATAGATTTCGTAACTGCTTATGATACTTTTTATATATTTTAATTAATAATTTTTATATATTTTATATATTATAACCGTGTAACTGTGTTCTTAGAACATACTTTCATATAAAAATATTGTTAATAAAAGCAACTTTCATTTACTTTTTTAACCTGCTACAAAGTGTCCCACAAAAGGGATGGCAAACCGCCATCGAACACTCTGCGATTTATTTTTTTAGGACGAGGAGCACACATACATGATAACGTAAGAGCGAGATAAAAGATCGTCTGTTCAGGCTCCTTACTTTATTTTCCGCCTTCGTATAAAAACAAAGAAAGTACGTCACTCTCTAAAGTCTCCCAAACTGAGATGTCACAATATTCAAACCATCTTACCTAATATAGTGTAAATCTACAGAAAAAAATTCAGGTTTGATTCTATAACGTCTGGCGGTCACTGGCTCTTGGTCTGTTACATTTAATTTAGTTTTTTCGTCATTTACACATTGACAAAAATACAGGGTTCAAACAATACGTGTAACTGTATCTCAGTATACATTAACACATTCCTGATCGGCTGTCACCCAGGTATTTTTCAATACTCATTCATGTATTCCACACACATCATATATTATTCTTCCTTTGCATAATACACTGTATTTATGTATTAAAGAGTAAAGGTTGTTATTACGGTCGTTAGACATATTTAACTGTAAATAGTTGCGGATATTTTAAACGAACGTATGTTTTTCCGAGAAACGATTCTCGACGTTTCGTTGAATGCTTATTCAACGTCATCAGGAGGACGACCTTTACCTGCGGAGGTAGGGGGAGGACTGATTATTGCTTTCGAGGCCGTAAGTTATATGCACTTTGTTGTGGAGTGTTCACTTCTTCTACAATAGAGGTCGCCAGTGCGCAACATGTACTAGTTACGTCGGCGGACTTTACTGCGACGTCTCTCAAGGGTTGAATCAATGTCGTAAGAACAGGGCGCCAAATACTTGATAGTTTGTAACTGACATCTCTATTGAAATTGAGATGTTTGTATATTTCAATGGACTCCCTCACTAATCTGGGTATAAGGTACGGTTCTGTTAATAAGATTTTTGTCTTGTCAAATCTGATGAAGTGACAGAGATTCGCTTTGAATGCATGTTCGCTGATTGTCGATATGCCTCGGAAAGAAAAACAGTGCAGGATGCACTCAGAGCTAATGGATACTCTCCGAAAGTACGGATATCAAGGAAACCATCTAGCGTATGCGATGTTCCAAGAAATAAAGCACAGTGCCTTACATCAGGGGTCTCACTGACAAAATCAGCCGGGTGTTGTTGAAATTAAATATAAAAACATTTTTTAGCCCCCATAGTTCGATCTCACGTATGTTAGGTAGTGTAAAAGATAACATACCGTTCGAGTCTCCAGGTGTATACAGGGTGCCATGCGATTGTGAAGGGTTCTACATAGGACAAACCAAACGCAATATCGCTACACGATTGTATTTATGTATTTTGTTGTATCTTTTATATTTTATTTCATTTATATTCATGCTTTGTTATTTTATGATGTTTGATATTTATGCTTTGCTATTTTTTTCTCATTATATTTATCTGCTTTTTGTTTATATTTCGTTATTAACTTGTGATTTTATTTTTATGTATTGTTATTTTCTTTGAAAAAATTGTTTTTCCTAACGCACCCCAGAGACAGTGAAGCGGTTAGTCCAGTTTCTTCGCTGCGTCGCACGATTGCTTTGCATCGTCAGCGGCGTAGTGAGGAAACTGATTTAGCATTCAAAAAATGCCAAATTGGATGGCGAAAGTGTGCGGCCGATACGGGAACTTTTGCTCGTAGAACGGCCCTGGGTCTGTGTTGGGTCCCATTTCACTGCATCTCAGGAAGTATTAAGAAAGTATTAGTATATATAGCCATGATTACTCTTACTTACTTGCCCCTTTAAGTCCTGAAATAACTTTACAAGTTATGCTGAAAGCTTTACGCACAACTTTTAAAACTAATTTTAATTTTTATGTCTTGATTTCTTCTTCTGATTTAAAATGTGCGCACCGGAAATATTCAGAGGTAGGTAGTACACTCTTAGGGTGGTAGTATTAAATTAGTGAAAGATTATAAAAAGCTCGGCGTATCCATTAGCGTTCATTAGGGAATCACTTTTGAGAGTGCTGTAAGCTTGTTATAGGCATATAGTATCACTGAAATTCATTCTCCGGCGTCGAATGATATTTCCCGGTTTCGGCGAGGTCGGTTAGTTAGTATGTTTGGTTACAAAAAAATGACAACTTTGACAAAAACAAAGTCTTGAAAGACATAGTTTTCAAAATGTCATTTCATCATAATATTGTCATTCCTACAGCACCTCAATATTATATTACTTGAAAAAATAAAGAATATACTAAATCTGTATTTTTATTTTATTTCTTATATCTGAATATAATAATTTCAATCAGCGCGCGGCTAAGGCAACACGAAAGGGTTGCACCACCAAATTACACGGTCTTTGCATTTTTTCATAAGATAAAATATTTTTAATTATAAGAAAAACGGAGGATAATATGTCCATTATCTATTGTTGAAGCCCGGTGGAAAATATATATGTTTTTTTATTTATTTTATTTAGATACTTAGCACTAAAATAACCACCATACGCCCATAAATTTTGTACAGGATGTTAACAAAATTATTATATTCATCATTTTTTTCTTAAAATTGTCAAATTGCCCACATGCAGTTGGTACACGCTTTGTCTGCGCGTATCATACTAAAACTGTTACTGTTACTGTTACTGGCAAAGCCGCTCATTTTCATAATGCAAAATAACTAGAGTGTACAAAGATGTAAAATCACACAAAGAGGTTATTTTAACTTCGCGACAATAAACATTTCGTCAATTGCAATATAATGTTTGTTTTGATTATAAATTATACAAATTATATAATATATTATGTATGTGTTTTTTTTACATTGAGTGTAAGAAGATTATTGTAAAGCCACGATTTTATTGTATTGACATCTTCGTTTGCTAATTCGTGATCTTTTGCCCATGAAGGATAATTTGTTAACAGTGCGGTATCGTCTGCGTGGGATGCTAGTTCACTGTTGATTTTTTGTTGAAATATGTCGTTTCCGTGAGTGAGAAACAGTAGAGGTATAGGGACCTACCTGTGAGGACTTAAAATTCACGGATTTATTGGTGGATTACTTAGAGATTCATTTGATTTGATTATTTGAGGTCTGTTAGTTGAGTGGCTTTTTATCCGTTTGCGGCTATGTGGTCAATCCCGTTATCTTTTGGTTCCGGTACGAGTTGTTTGTGGGCGATACTGTTGAATATTTCCTTCGTATCGATGAAGATACTTATGCAATTACTTGAATTGTCCAAATTAAAGTTACTTGTTTACAATTACAATTGCTTGATTGTCTAAATTAATAAAATGGTGGATATTTTGTGGTTACGTCATGTGTGCATATTCCCCCGGTGAACCCGAATTGATTCTCATTTATTTTACAGTTGGCTTTTGCGATTGTATTTAGTCTTTTTTGGCTGCTTATTAAAATTTTTTCGATATATTAGATAAATAGTGTATAACCTAATTCTCATTGTTTGTTAAATTATATTACACAACCAATATGATGTGATTATCTCTCACCACACACAAGAATCTTAATTCTTTTTGGTGAGGTATAACTTATAATAATAAATTGATTGTTAATATTTGCTATTTATCATTGTTATAAAATAAATCATATGTATTATCTTTTAAATAAATAAGTAAAAATAAAAATAATTTTGAAAATGAAAAAATCTATTCTTAATGTTGAAATCATCATTTATTATCAAACAATGTACAGAGAAAAGAAGAATGAATTTGGATGAGACTACAGTTATGTGTTATGACAGAATTGTATAGCGCTCTGTTTACGTATTCCTATGAGAGAACGGTGAGATAATAAGCAAATAAAATACCTTTTTTTTAATAAATACACCTACGTGTATGTATTAAATTTTTTTATTATTCTTAAAAAAGTTTTATTATATTTTATAAATAAGAATTTATTTTAACCTTCATCTCGTTACATCCGTTTCCTTTCAGATAACTTCAACTGTACTGAAATATGTCATTAAGCTTCTTAACTATTAAAGATTTACATAAATTGTTATCGTTAGACTTTAACAGCGAAAGCGTTTAACAAATAAACTTAAATGATGTATTATTATTCTGGAAGCAATAATTTACTTTACAAAACAACTGAGGAAAGAAAATTTAATTTACACAGAAAATGTTCATTTGCATAAGTTATTATGCCGTTGAGTGTATTCGTCCCTTTCTTGTTTTAAAATGATAAATTTCTCTAAAAGCAATTAGGCATGTTAATTCAGCCGCCCCGAAAACAAAATTTTAGAAAACTTATATTCTAAAGAAGGGTTGTTATATCTTAAAGGTATTGACATGACGGGAATTGCTAAATCTGTAAATAAACTTTTGAAAAATTTCCAAAATACCGAATCGTAAATAACAGGTAAGTTTTATGTAAATAAAAATTTAACATCATTTAAAAAATACTATAAAAAAGGTTTGAAGTTAAATCTGACAAGCGTAGAATTTAAAAAAAATTCGTAACTTTCTACTGGAAAAACCCGTAAAGAAGTCTATGAAGATTATCTAGGATGGCATAACTCAATTGGACAGGAAAGGTCCTGGGTTGAAATCTCGGTGGCAGTTTAGTTTTTTTGCGAAGAAAGATTATCCTTGTGACGTAAAAACATCGTTTTCGAACATATACTTTAATTATATTTTTAAGGAACTATATGTTCTGAAGCAACGGTTCTTCGAACTTATCTCTTAGTTTTTAGTGCTTAACAGTGTTTTCTTTTTTATCACTAGCGATCCCTAGTATTTTTAAGGATTCTAGAGTATTAGTAAACAAAATCTGGGTGGCGTTAAATATAATATTAATTTATATAGGAGAGTACCCGTGTTTAGCGTGGGTTAGATGGAAATAACCATAGAAAATCTGGATTCTACAAAAGACAATCCAAATTTTATAGGTTGGTATATAGAATAGAGAGAGAGACATTCAGTATAAATATTATCACGGGATCAAAACTAAAATTGAATAAACTTTTTATTTATTAAAAAAGTCACTGAACACAAATTTAACTGGAGCACTATTCTTTAATTTATACTTATTTCGCAATTTCCACTCATCTGAGGAACGTAGATATTTGTCTCATAGAATACATTCCCGCCTGTGGAACATTTTCAATGGGGTTAGCCCATCGTTAAAAATAACTACTACTACGCAACGATGGTTTACCGTTTATATACCATATATCATTTCGCGAATACTTTCAACTTTAAGTTCTTTCTAAACTATTCCATATTGTTCGAAATTCTTTGAATATGTGACATTCTTCTTGGTTTTTAGAATCTCGTAAAGTTTAATATTATTACAGAAAAATAAAAACAACTAAAATTATCCCATTTTAATGTCAAGAATATGATAAGACATAACAAATCAATATGATACAATAACAAAGTATTATGGTATAACACATGCTTAACAACTAACTAACTAATATCTCGCCGTTTCTCCGCAGGGGCAGGCAGAGAGGATAGAATACTATATTCTTCTATCTTAGCACACCACTTTTGCTTCGGCTACATTCATTCATCTTCTCATGCATGCTCTATGGTTGTTGAGGCTTTTAACAGGGCCATCCTCCAATATTTGTAGTATCTGATCGTGCCAGGTCTTTCGCGGACACCCTCTATTCCTTCTGCCTTCAACACTCGCCTCATATATTTTCTTAACCATTCCTTCTTCGGTCATACGTTTCACAAGACCAAACAAACTTATATAACACTGCTTCCCACACCGAGGGTTCCGGGTTCGATTCCCGGTGAGGTCACAATGTTAATCTATGTTATTTACTCAAGCCGGGTGTTTTGTGATATATTTCGTTTCTGTAATTGGGCCTTCTGGCCTGTTGAAGCGTAAAAATAATAACAATAATAAATTATTTTTTTTCAAACAATGAAATATTTCTCAGCTCTTGGTTACAAGTTTATATCAAACTAAGATATTATATTACTACAAAGCACTTTCCTCTTGGATATGCAGAAAAAATATAACACCACAACCTTAAAAAACCATTCTTAAATCGTTCACTACCATACTTAGTTACATGTTATTTGAGTGTTTAACAGGGCAATTATCCAATAACATTTACGTGATTATCCTATCTGGTTATGTCAGATCTTTCAGAGACATCCTCAAATATCATTAGTTTAATAAGATTAATTACATCAGTTTGCCGCGTTCCTATTTACAAAAGATTTTTAATAATCATCCGACAGGCCAAAACGCCCAAGTACCCAAAAAATCGCGTTTATAGTCTCCCGTAAATGTTAAATTATTCAATGTAAGTGTCGCTTTGTTCGGAAAATTTCTCGCTGGAATTTCAGTGATATTATTATTCCCGTCAATGTATATTTTGAAAAGTTTTTATTTTCTAAGTATTTTCGTTACCAGAGTTTAATTAATATCAATATGTAATTTAATCTAGCTTCTTAAACAAAGATTCTGCTAACGTTAGCTTTACAATGGCTCATCACTAGTGAAAAAATACCGAGCGGTTTCGCTTGCAAGTTTTTGCAATCTCGGATTACAGGGTTCTATTTTCATAGTCCGGATTATCAAATATTAATTTTATCAGTAATACTTACTTACTTATTTGTTTGAAAATGTAATAGATACAAGTTAGTGACATTTAACAGTATATACAAACGGTATCGAACGTGTTCTAGCATATTTCACACAAAAATAATTTTGAAATGTACATGCTAATAACAAAACTACTTGAAATATGGACAAGAGTAGTTACAATAATAAATAAAACGTATTACAATTAGTGTACAATAATAATGAATAATGTAAATAAAAACTTAATAAAATAAGTGGCAATATTAAATAAATAGATTTCAAAAACATAAGTGAAACTTCATTCACATCTTGCATGCAGAGTATTATGTAGATATTTATTATTTCGGAGGCAAATTTATAGAATTCCACAATCATATGGAAATAAAACGCGTTTCGCCGCGTTTTAAAAATGGCCTCACAAGGCGAAACGTTTCTCACAAAAATTAAAAATAAAGAACTAAAAACCAAATTTTCATTCCTTCATACGGTATTTATTATGTACGTGTCAATATTTTTTGTGTAGTTTTCTGGGGTATTCTGCCATGTATATGTGACCTCTCTGGTCGACATTTTGGATACCATTGCAGGGTTCATCATCAGGGCTGATGTCATCAGCTCTGACGATATACCCTGTAATGAGATCCGAAACGTCGGCCTGGTCACATATACACTGAAGAATATCCTAAAAACTACACATAGAAGATTCTGAATGGCCGTGAAAACCTGAGAACATGTTTCAATATTAATTAAACGTTGCGACGCAGAATAATATTTACTTGGGTTCTCAGTTAATATGAAGACACAAAATATATATCGATGTGGGAGAACAAGTTGCCGTCTCTTTCATATTCCTACAGCTCGCACCAGACTATGAAACAGAGTGTGAGATTGTTGTCCTTGCCAGTGGATTTATAAGGGATATTAGAAATGGGAAGTTAAATTGATTTCGACAGATCGAGAGCTGTGCTGTTTTAAACTTTAAAAAATCGAATTATTTCATAAATCTGCATAGTGCTGCCGATGGTATATTTATAAAAAGGCCAGGAAGAACATGCTAGATTTATAAAAGATTTCAAGCCAACTTTAAAATCCCAAAATACAATACAAAAAATATTAACGAAATTTCATATACTCAGGCATAACATTTAACAATCTTCCAATCTAAATAAAAAATATACAAAATACAAAGCAATTGAAAAAAAAATTAAGAGAACATCTCAATAAACTAGACACCGTTACCCTCAAAATTAAAAACATTTTACTCCACTACTTCATCCCATATACATAATGTAAATAAATTATGAAATGAGTCAGCAAGGAAGTAAGCTGAAGGAAAAGATAATGAAAGGTGAACATTGAATTCAAAACTTGTACATAAAATAATTGAATTATTATGCATATTATTATATGCCTGAAGCAAAAGCAAAGAATATTTCATCATTTGTAGAGTACAAAAGTAAAGCCAGCAATGTAGAAAAAAAAATTACTAATTTATAAAGTAGTGAATTCGAGATTTTATAAGAAACATAGCCTATACGTTTATGGGAAAATGATTTTGAAGGGATCAATACATAAAATCTAGAATTCAGTATATTCTAAGTTAGTAATTCTCGGTGACTACATTAATTTTTTTTTTAATTAATTGCTGCCTTTGCTTCGCTTCTATACCCCATTTTGATATGTATAATTTTGCTATCCTGAAATAAAGCCAATATATTAATCTCAAAAGCTTCGGGAATACTGCAATTGCGCCGGGATCCTTGCTGGATATTTCATTGGAATTTCTAATATTATTACTAATTTTATTATGGATGAACATCGTACTTTGTTCTTGAAGAGAAATAGGTTCACTAATTTTATTTGGATATTTGGTTCTAATATATTGCATCACTTCATTTGAAAATGATTATTATCATTTTACGAGTATGTGGCGTATAAAAGTAAAAAAATCTGAGTAAAAAGAAATTAAAAAGTTAAGCCGTTCTGAAAATGTTGTAAAACTAATTTATAATATAATTCGCCCTTGACTTGGATTCATTATATAAATTTGACTAAAAAAATATGCATGCACGAAAGAAAAAAGCCGAAACAAATAGGTCATTACAAATTCAAAACGAGTCTTAACATATTAAATTATTGCACGCGTTCTTGAAAATTCTACGCGATCAGTCTAACGATTTATTTTGTTTCTCAGTAAATTGAAAAATTGAAAAATATAGAATAAACAATGTGACATCTCACCTTATTTATAACAGATGGTTAGAAAATTCAAACGTTCATATCTTATGATAAAAATGATGTTGTGAGTGGTTAGCTAAACATATATGCATTACGATGGTCTATAAATTCCAGACAGAATAAGCTGCGAAAATTCTGTTTGATTTTGACATTCAATGAGTTTTGATTTCAGATACAAATCTTGTAATATAAATAAAATTTAATGACGTTCTTGTACGATAACAAATTAAATTTAATAACCAATGTTATTTTTTAAGTTTAAATATTATTCAAACAAAAATTCTATAATCGATTCATACATTCGTAGAAACTGTATATAATTTTTTATTCTTTCGAGTATGAATGTAAGGATGACTGTTTTCATATAAAATATTGAAAGAATAGACACATCAATAGCATTAAATTATTTATTAATAATGTCGGATTTTTGTCTTATAGATGTATTGCTTTAATAATGTATTTATACTAAAGCACTCGCAAATCCAAATTCGCAAAAATAAAAAATCTTATCTCTTATACCGTTTTATATTATCTAAATGTCAATCTAGGTTACATATTATATTAAGGTAAACTTTTTCTGTCTTAACAAAGAGTTTTCTAGTGAGACAGGCATAGTAAAACTACACCTAAAATGAATATATTTTATGTATATGTATAACAATGGAAAAACAAATTAAATAAAAATAATATATATCCGAGATTTAATGTAGCATTTAAACAACAAACCTTTGGCAATTAAACAAAATCTTACGCAACCAAAACAGCCCGTCGTAAAGTCCGAAGAAATTTTTCACGGAAGCGTTGACCAGAAAAAACAAGCAATTTCACAATCCTAAGTCCTCCAACCCTCTGCGTGGCGCGCCCCTTCACGAGGGTGGTTTAAATAGCGTTTTTATATCGCCCTCCCCCCGCCCTCAGGAAGGGTGTAAAACCCAAAGCGCGGGTCGCACATGACAAATATATGAGGTTAACCATTTTTTATTTGCGAGACGTATCTTTTTTGCGCGTCGGTAACCGAATTATTTACTGCGGGATTCTTTGAAATTTTAATTGGAAATTCAGACGTGTCATTAAAGGCGTCATGCCCCATTCTGGCAGATGCAAATAAACCGATCGAAATCGAGGCTCTGACGACCGATATTGAAACACATTTCTCATTGTTCGTTTGAGGAATGTCCAGTACGTACTTTTGGGCTCCGCAAAAAATTAGAGGGATCCATCGCTAGTTGGATGAAGTAAAGTGTGAAATGGATCTTTTAGGTACGAATAAATTCATTATGTTTTTGATAATCTTTTACTTTTTAGGAAGATTTATGTACTACTGAAGAAAAAATGAGTGTCGTAAGATCACAGGAGGACAGGAAAGTATGTTTTTAAAATCAAGTCCAAAGATGCATGATTAAGTTAACATTTTGTAATCTCCTTCTCTCCCCCTGGACATAAATTTACCGTACTTTCTTCATGTATTAATCTATTTTTATTTATTTAAAAAAAAACTATTTCTTCCTTGATCTTTTTATCTATTTATTCTTATTCTCTTGTGTACAATACATAGTATTCTAGGTTAATCAAGTGAATTCATATAATTAGCTTAATATTATTATTAACTCATATGTTTTATTTCTTAATATCAAATAAGCTGTTTGAATTCTGAATAAAATAAAATAAAATAAAATAACGTAAGTTGATGGTTTAAATTTTGGGACCCGCATTCAACATTAGACGCAGATCGGCAGAAAAAAAGATTGGAAACTGTTGATTTAATGTATATTTATACAGTTTTTCTAATCATAATATTTTCACGGGACGCAAATGAAAATACTAAAACAATTTAAATTTAAATTTATTAAAAATCACTAGAGATGAGAATTTTATAGTCACTAAATTGTCTCCTGAATATTTCACACAGATATTATTTCACTGTTCCTTAATTCACACTAATTAACGCTGTTTCTATTGCTTTGATCACGTCTAAGTAAATTCCGTTCAATGTTCACACGTAGAAAGTTGCCCGGTAGGAAATTTTTTTCACACTGCTTCTTTCACTGCTGTTGTAAAATCACCGTCACGAACGACTGATCACACTGGTTTGCGCTGTGGTTCTATAGCTAGGATATCGCACATTTTATCGTCATGAATGAGCGACCCTGTGTCACCTAACGTCCTTGTTTTTATAGATAACACAGCCTTTCTAGATCCTCCAAGATTCTTGTGAAACTTTCAGGAGATTATGAGAGACTTGTAGGTGTTTTCATAATGGTGTGCGTGCATGCGTGCACAGTGTTATGGAATCTTCGGGAGAATTCAGTCGTATTATTGTCAGTATTCAGTAGGTTCATCGTCGCGTTCCGGTATTCTTAATTTTTACACATATAGTAAAATGTCGAAATATCAGATAAAAACCTCATAGTTCTATCAGATAAGGTACTCGTCGCAATCATGTTTAAAAATCAGGTATACCTATATTGTATATAAGATTCAATAAAAATATCATCCGTAGGAATACGTACAACTTAAACAAAAAAATATAATACAAAAAATATCATAAATTTGAATGAAAACTCTTCTGCATAAGACAGCGGATCTCTGAATGGCTCTGTTGAATTATTGATGACCCGATCTCCCAACTCATTTATGTCTGCAGTTCATCATCTTCCGACCTTATTCCATCTTCTTGGATGCTGGAGGGTGATGAAGTTATCCCTGGCGAAAAGCAACCCGTACACTCCCGTCGTTATGGGGATGGACTTGGAAATTTCTGAATAACAACGCAGTTAAGGAAATATTACCGAGAAGGTGGAGAGGGTGGACTACGCGCCCTCGGAGGAAATTTAAACAGAAACGAAGAATTCCGAAGGGGTTAAGGGATGTTTTTAACGCAATGGTGTGACATAAAGAAGTTTCAAGAATAAAGTTTTCCAAATTTTCTCTGAATTATTAGACAAATAAAAATCTAAATTATAATAATTTTACTGTGAATTGCAGAAATAAATGGCAGGATAAAATAAGGAAAGGCTTGTTAAAAATTGCAAAATCAATTAAAATTAGAATTTTACAAAATTATTATAACCGATCGCTTTATAAATATATAGAGTTAAATTTCTCATTTAAGCGCAAAAAACGTGTTCAAAAATGAAAAGTTTAAACAAGAAGGCGGCAGAGGTCAGCACATGTAGAACCTCAACATGCATATTTTTTTTTATTTGTCTCAATCATAAAATCTTCATTCAGAACTCTGTCCATCCAGCTTATTTTGACTTACTCTTCTGTAGATCCACATTCGCATTCGTTGAGATCATGATTGCAGAACATCTTTTTCACGCGAATAAAAGTTACATGACCTTGCTCAACGCCGAATTTAGTTTTAAGAGTATGATCCCATCTTTCATTTACATTGCAACAATATTTTGTACCTTCTCTAATTTTGTTCCAGAAATATAAAGACCTTGATTGTCAGCAGCGTTATGTTTCCATCATTCACAAGCCAACAGGATCTTAAGGGTAATAATAAGACAAAGATGAGCAAATGATGTCAAGTTAGATCACAAAAGCAACGTCTAGGGATGGGTGGTGCTATTTTATGACTAATGTAAGAAAGAAGAACCTTGAAATACATCCCCGTGGACAGATAGGTTCCTGCGTGAAAATAGTCTATGTATTTATTAAGCTCTTGGTAAATGGTTTACTGTATCTGTCTCCCAAAAGGGACGGAGCTTAAATCAGGTGAAGTAATTAAATTATCGACTTTCAAAGCTTTGGGCAAATCGCTTCGTCGAATTACAAAATTGATTCTGCCAAGTGATTTCGAGGAAAGGGTTGTTTTGTATTCAGACAAAATGGGACGATTAAAATTTAAATCGAAAATCAATTATCCGTAGAGGCTTAGGGTGAACGTGGACACACCAATATTGGTGAAAAACATTTGGAAATAATGAATGAAACTTTAAAGGATGTAAAAAATATATTTTGGTGTATGTACCAAACCGATATTACCAATATACCAAGCCGATATTGGTCGAACAAGTATGTGTCATTAATTTCAATTGTAAGAAAAATAGTATAATATGTTTTAAAGAAGCGGATTGCTGAATATGTACGTGTACGTTCGGGAGTGAAAGTATTTTTCGTCCATCTTTGTGAATAATGAACTCTTTGTTTTTATAAACTCTTAAGCAATTCCTAAGATGGAATTATCTATACGAAATCGTTTGGCTTTACGCACTGTAAACTGTAGAATTACATAATTTCCAGTTACTCTCATTACGCGCTTATTAAATGATTTAAAAAAAAACAATATTGCATAACATAATATTGAGTAGCTTATTGGTCTAGTGATTAAGTATTATCATAAATATCTAGTGATAAATATAATTAGCCTAGTCATCCAATGTTCGCGGGTTCAAACCTCATTCCAGACCAGCAAGTTAGTATTTTTATCATTCACATGCGTTAACCTTAGTTTGGAAATAATAAGAATATAAATGTGATACGTATTCTGTGTTCACATCTCTATTTTATTTCATAGTTTCAAGTTTTTTGTTCAGGTAATTTTTTTGTATAATTCATAGTAGAACTCATTCTGTAACAATCTGTCAAACGCGACAACTCAGAATTCGCGCCGCGCCCGCGCCGTATTTAAATCCGAAAATGTTGGTACCGAACCTCTTAAATTTTTTTAGTGTTTTGGAAAACGTTCTCATCGCTTCTAGGCGATTCTGGACGTTTGTGGACATTTCTCGAAGGTTGTTGATCACCCTAGATTGTTATAGGCCATTCTCGATGTTTCTGTAGTGTTATGACATTAACAAAGAATTTGGATAGCATAAAAATAAATTTTTACGTCTAGTGCAAAGACTTTTAAAAACATAAAGTTACAGTTTATGCGCATATATTAAACATATATTTCACGTATTGTGCACTACAAAAGATAGTGAGACTAGTTGCTTCCTCCATATTTGTTGGAAATTCATTTAACGATTTGAAATCTTAAAAGTATTGTCATGTGGTGTGGCTGCGGGAGAAAAATGAAAACATTGAAAATGAAGTAACAATTTATTCATTAATAATTAATTATTTTAATAAATTGACAAAGTCGAATAACGCGAATTAAATTTAACACTAGTTTTGAGTTCACACTTTCGTAACTAATCACTTGTCGCTGGCTAATATTTTCGAAAAATTTCTGTTCAAAATGTCGCACAAGAGTAGGTACTCCACTTAATTATCTGTCGCTTGGTATACAACGCACGACGGTAACACTGTTTTCGCCGCGGTTTGTCGCTAATATCGCGTCGGTAGAAACGTCAAAATAACATTGATGCGCTGCGACCTTTTATTTATACCAATCCTCCAGAATATTCTTTTCCTTTCTAGTGACCGGGAGAAAGTTTCTGTCGCTTTTAGACTGTTCCAGGCGTCTTCCGAGTTTTGTAGATAATACGAGAGTGTGGTAGAAAGTGCCTGAGAGTTCGTTACTATTGTTCCATTGTGACATATTACGAGGAATTTCAATCGTGCGTAAATTTCTACGACTTCTATCATCACGTTACAGTAAATACAGTTTTGCATTCCTACCATTTTTTTTTGTGGAAGTCTAAAATCCCACTTTTTGATTTTGTAAATCAAGACAAGGTGCATTTATTATTCTCCAGCATTCTTTGCGGTTTTCTCGTGTCGTATTTTTAGAATGTAAGCCCATTTAAGCTGGCCATCTTGTCTCTATTTTCTTTAACGGCCCGCAACGCAAAAGGATTATCAGTGTTAACATACATTAAGCTCGTCCGGGAAAATTTACGACCGCAATGAACGTTGAAGCAAAATAGGATTTAATTGTTAGTCATAAATCTAGCTGTGTCGCCGCTCCTGAGTACATGTGTGGGCACCGTGACGTCACGTAACCTGCGTTATGTAACCTGAGTATTGAATTAGCCGGACACGTGACAGGCCCTAGGACCGAGACGAGAGAGACAGAGGGGAAAAGTTAAAAATGTTGTTGGTTAATTTTAATATTTATTTATTTTCATTATACGGTATAAAAGTAACATTTACCATTAAATGTATAATTTTTTACATAAATTTTTAATTTCAAACGTAACCAAGTTCTAATCATACATTGAATATAATTCATAATAAAATGTTATGAATTATATTTAATGTATATACACTATACATAAAGTGTGTGACCGTCCACTATTGCTTCAGGTATGAAAGTAACTTTTACCATTAAATGTATAAGATTTAGTTTATAAAACAAATTTTTAAATAAGCACCACATTTTTTATAATATTTTTTAAATTTCAGTAACCGAGTTTCAATCATAGTGTACACACTGAATATAATACATAACAAAATGTTATGAATTACATCAAATTTATACATGCAATATTTAAAGTGTGTAACCATCCACTATTGCTTCAGGTTGGTTCTATTCCATGAATATGTTTCATCATTTTATTTATATTTCTTCCCTATATTTCAAGCCTCATTCATTTAAGGGTTGCACCACCCTGAAATGTAAATAGAAATTGGATGATTTTTTACAAGGAGGGGATAAATTAATTTTAGTAATTTTATTTGACACACATACAAAGGTACTTAATAAAATATTTTTATATGATTGGAAAATTTTAGAAAAAAAAAACAAAATTGCCGTCACATTCATTCATGTCATGTCTATTCCCGTGGAGCTCCTCCGGCGTGACTGAGATACGACATTCTCCGATACACGTTATCCGAGACAGAAAAGATGGCAATGTACTTATTTAGAAATAAAATATGCACGGTGCAGTTACTTGTAAAAATCACCAAGTATCTCCCAAAATTCCAGGCTCCCCGGAAGATATATATCAGTCTTTTGTGTATTCTTTAGTCAGTTTGTAATGAAATTGTTTTTGTTTCGGTAGGATTTTTAACATTTTAAATAACTTGTTAGGCTGTACCAAATAAACTGATTTTTTATTATATTATTTGCGATAGTTTTTATTATTATTAAGTGTAGTTATTTTAGTCTAAATTTGTTTCAAAAGTTAATCCGTAGATATATAGTTTATTATTGAATCTACCATACTATAGTATAAACAATATTGTTTACGTCTTGGAATACTATCTTTTAAATGAATAAAACTACATTTACAATATCTTGGTTTATTTCATGTGCTTTGTCCCCAAATATACATATTTATCTACCTTTTCCAATATTTTTTCCATAATTTTATGCAATATAAAAAAAATTGAATTTTTATAATTCAGAATTAAAACGTTGTCCTATAATATATTCGAGAATCCAAATATGAGTATTTTGGAAAAATATTGAGGCTTTGATAGAAAATTTGCATCGAACAACCACATTCGTCGAGAGCTTTGCAATGGAAAACAAAAAATAATGGATCGGAAAATACATTATATCACAGAGGCTCTCAAAATAAAATTTTGTGTAAAAATATTTATGGCACATTTTTGGAATACCAAAAAATAATATTTTAATTCAGTATAAATATTATAAAGTAAGTTGTGTTCCGAAATATTATTATAAACGTACGGACAATATTATCTTTGCTATATATAATATCTATGCTTATAATTTCTTGCTTAGCAGCTAGGTGTAGCAAAATTTTTAGGTTGATAATATCATCACGACATATGCAAGATGAATTATTGTACATAAAGAAGTTTATCGAAAGCAAATGCGAGAAATCGCGTATCATTTATTATATTTTCCTCCGGCAAGTGAGACTGATATGTATCGACTGTTCTTCGATAAGATGTTATCCAGTTTAGAACTACTTCAGGATAAAAACCTCATTATATTGGGAGACTTTAACCTGCAGTCGGCTCGTAACAATTCGAGCGTAGAAGCTGAGTTAATTTTTTTGTGCTCTATGTTAGGTCTCTCGCAGTATAATAATATTTTGAACTCCAGAAATAGAACTCTGGATTTAATATTTTGTAAAAGGGCAGTTGATATTTCTCGGTCATTGTCACCTCTTACGAAAGAAGATAATTACCATCCCGCACTTGAATTTTGTTACAATCCGAGTTCATATCGCCCCCGTCGAACTAGAGTTCCCGGAGAGGGTACGGTTCGTCGGAGGGGCTGGAACTTTGATAAAGGTGACTTCGACAGACTGTACTCTCTTATGGACGCTACTGACTGGGGCGAGATGTATACCATATCGGATGTGAATGAGGCGGTACAATATTTTTATTATACTGTCGAGGGTGTACTAGATTCCTGCTTCCCACGAAAATCCCAGGCTACCGGCGGAAGGCGATATCCGGAATGGTTTTCTAGGGATATTGTTAGGGATATACGAACTAAACATTTCTATCATAAAAACTGGAAAGCCTTTGGCCGTCACAGTGATTATGAAATGTTTGGACATTACAGATCTATCGTAAGACGTAGCATTCGATTGGCACACCGAGAGTTCATTTTCGGGATGGAAAACAATATTCTAAAAGACCCTAATACGTTCTGGGCCTATATAAAATCCCAAAAAGCGGATGGTGGGAATATTGATTCCATGACTTGGGGCGAAAAAATGGTACGGGGTGCAGATATTGCCGAGGCGTTTGCAGGTCATTTTAAAACAGTCTATAGTAATGAACCTCCGCTTCTCGATATTAATATTGCTAAAACATGTTCTCCGATCGGTGCACAGTCTATTGATGTTCAATATATCAATGAAAAGGATGTGGCCGACACTATTAAAAATCTAAGTAATACCCATTCTCTTGGGCCAGATCTCATTCCAACATTCTTCTTAAAAGGCTGTGTGGAACTGATAAAAAAACCGCTATGTTTTTTGTTTAATCTTTCTGTAAATACAGGGGTCTTCCCGGAAACATGGAAGACGTCAAAAGTTACTCCCATACACAAGAGTGGTTCTAAGTTATCCGTAGAAAATTATAGACCTGTAGCTGTTCTCTCTGCACCAGCTAAGGTATTTGAAATTATAATAAGTAAAACCGTCGCTTCCCGAGTAGAGCCGTTTATAATTGATGAACAACATGGATTCAGGAAGGGCCGCTCGGTTGAGACCAATCTGATGATTTTCACAAATTATGTCACGGAAGCTCTGGACGCGGGACATCAGGTAGACTGTTCATATAATGACTTCGCCAAAGCCTTTGATACAGTCAACCATGATGTCTTATTGAAAAGGTTGTATGAGATTGGTTTCTCGGATGGTATGCTAAAATTTATGGCGAGCTACCTCCAAAATAGGAACCAATACATCTCCTACGGTCTATTCGCGTCAGAGTGCTTCTATACCTTCTCGGGTGTCCCGCAAGGATCTAACCTGGGTCCATTGTTGTTCTCGATTTTTATCAATAATATAAAAAATGTAATTTTAAACTCGCGCTTTCTGTTATTTGCGGATGACTTAAAGCTTTTCTTAAAGGTGTCAACTTTGGACGATTTTCATCTTCTCCAAACAGATATATCAAATATATGTGAATGGGGAAGACGAAATAAACTTTTGTTTAATGTTTCCAAGTGTTCGGTTACATCCTTCACTAGGGCCCAAAAAACTCTATTTTTTCGCTACAAAATGAACGACCAAAATCTGACAAGAACATCGAATGTTAAAGATCTAGGTGTTAAATTTGTAAGCAGCCTGACATTTCATGATCACATAGAGACGATCAGTGGTAATGCTCTGAGAATGTTAGGATTTGTTCTGCGTACTGCCAGGGTTTTCGAGAATACCCGCGTACTGAGAACTCTTTACAACTCCTTGGTGCGGAGTAGACTCGAGAGTGGCTCGATGATCTGGGGGCCACATGAGAGCAAGTACTCTCTTATGGTGGAGAAAGTCCAAAAGAAGTTTCTGAGATATCTCTACATGAGAGAGTACGGGCATTATCCTTGGCTTTACCCAACCGAGTTTCTCCAGGGTATGCTTGGCTACAATAGTTTAGAGACTAGAAGGAATGTGTATTTGATTACACACTTTTATCGATTGTTGCGCGGTATGATCGACAATACTGAAATTATGCAGAGCATTGGTTTGTATGTTCCTGATAATTACCTTAGACATCGTCAGCATAGATTGTTTCACATTCCAATATACAGGACCAACCTGCCGATGGTTATGCCTGTTGGAAAAGCTACAGCTATGCTGAACAAGATCGCTTTGGATATTGATATATTCCATGTGTCTGAGGGGGTTTTCCGAAGCAGGATTCTCCTACACCTTTGACCAGATTATGCAGGTCACTTCTAATTGTTTAAAAAATTGTTTAATAATAAATTAGTATTTTAATACACAATATGTATATGTGTGTGTATGTATGTATGTATGTATGTATATGTATATGTGTATGTATGTATACATATGTGTTTATGTATATGTGTATATGGATGTGTATGTATATGTGTATATGTATATTTTTAGATGTAAGTTAATAATATGTATGCATTGAACAGAATGTTTGTAATGTACATATTATGTAATAAATATAAATTGAAAATTGAAAAAAATTGAAAATTGAAAATCATATGAAATTACAATTTTTTTATTTAAATGAAGATTTAAGACGCTAGATTCTAAAAAGTGTAATGGAGAGATTTATTTTTGATCTAATAATAAATTACAATAAGGTTTGACTATTTCCATATGCTTTTCTAGTGTATTTTACGGGTAGACTTGGATTGAAATATTTGTGATGCAACATATTTCAATTTCGTCGATCGCGACTAGGAAACCTCAAATTTATGTACAGGGTGTAATAGAGCTAGCCCAAAATACTACATAGGTGAATTCCGCCTTGATTATAAGTCAAAAATGTTCAAGCAACCTACACCTAATATCAATAGTTATGGAGTTATGCAATATCAAAGTTTGCATTTTTTTTTGCTTCCGTCATTGGCTGCAAAAATCATTTTTGGGTATTGATATATTCCATGTGTCTGAGGGGGTTTTCTGAAGCAGGATTCTCATACACCAATGATATGAATGAATTTATATACGTTTGACATTTTGTTGTTTGTATATTATCTCACTTCTTAATAATATTTACGAATTAAACATATGTTTGTAATGTAAATGTTATGTTATAAATAAATAAATTTAAAAATTGAAATTGAAATTGAAAGTTGAATTGAAATTGAAAATTGAAATATGTGTTTATTCTAGGTCCAATATTAATCGTCACGAATTCTTTAACATGTTAAGAGGTTGTTTTGTGAAAGATTATGAATAAACTTAGTTAAAAAACCTTTCAGAAATATTAACCCGTTTCTCAGAAAAAATTGGTCAAAATCGAAATAGTGGGTCCACTAAATTCGTTAAATCCCATATTTGTGCACGCATACATGCACGCTTACAAGAGCTAGTCCACAATACTTTATAGGTGGATTTCCGCCTTGATTATGAGTCGAAAATGTTTAAACAACCATGATAAATAGTTATGGATTTACGCAATATCAAAGTTTGCATTTTTTTCAATATTTCTAACTTACATTTTACAAAACGCTGAACTGTCATTACAGTAACTTGTATCGATTACGAATAATTTGTTAGTTTCAATACATGTAAAATAAAATGATAACCTTCCACCACGTTTAATTAAGATACTGACCATTTTACTAATAAAATACTGACCAACTAAATACAAGTCGCAAAAAAATCAGATCAGATTCGAGGTTGGATACCTGGATTAACAACGGATCGAAATAAATTAATAAACAATAAACAATAACCTCTTCAATGATGATATCAGCATAAATGAAATAAATCGCCGGTAATATGAATTTTATTCCTCAATTTTATATAAATACATATAATTCCAATAAAATTTCAATAAAATATGGATATATTTGATGGAGACAGTTAAATGTTCCAATAGTTTATTTTAACCGTACGTGATTTAATATTAATGGATTCTGAGAAATGATCGTAAATCTAGAACCGCTGAAGTATATAAGTCCTATGTATAGCCAGCCCTCCAGGCTGGGAGGACCGGGCTTTTCAGTTTTCAGAAAATTATGAATACACAATTTAAAATGCTCGCTCCGATGGCAACGTTATTCAAAAGGGATTCCCAGAAAAATAATGGAAAGACTCTTGCAGAAAGTTTCCGCCGAATATATTGTCAAATATGATGGAAATTGATGAAAATTCAATAATTTTCCAAGGAGAGGATGAAGTCTCGCTTCATTGTTCGGTATTCAAATTTTGGTAGTAGCCGAAACTAAATGAAATTGAGCTCTAGAGCGTTTCAAAGAATTTTCGAACGCTTGATTTCTATGACTTTCAATATTTTTTTCTTTAGCACAAAAGATGACGAACGGTGAATTAATGTACTTTATGAATTGTGGGAGTTTTTATGAAAATGTGATGTTCTATATAATTTGGGGTGACCTAATACCCTTCCAATAATACAACTCTCATATCATGCTAGCTGTAACCCGTCAGAAATGACGGTACTTTTCCATGCCGGTTCCCAAAGAATAAGTATTTACTTATTTATAGTCGACACCTGTTAAATAATAATAGCGACTTATATCAAAATATACGTTTTTTTTTATATTTCCCCTGCCGGCGACTGGACGGAACAAATGAAATGGTTCGCGTCTGCTAAGTTCTATATGTACTGTATTTTGACGGGTAACGCAGGCTCAGCGATGGCAACGTCGCTATCGTCACCGCCTTCGCGTTTGTTGGTCCGAGGTTCAAGCCCCATCTCCAGCCGTTTAATTTCGTTTTTTTAGCGAATTCAAACGAAATTACGGACGTTACACGAAGTCAAGGTGACAGACAGACAGACGGACGGAAGGACAGACAATGAAATTATTATGTTTGATTGATATTTATAACTGTGATAAAAATTCGTGATAAAAACTGTGATAAAAATAGGATAAACACTTTCACAACTCTAATTGAGTACATTAGCACTACTCAATTTTCGAGAGAATCGGTAACCCTCATCGACAGGCGAATATAGAAATTGATAGAGATATAGACGTAAATATGTAAATAATGTAAATAAAAAAATTTTGATTGCTTGCATTCCGGAATTAATGCATCGTGTAATTGTGAAAAAATTGAATTAGTTAACGAATACGTATATCTTGGTATTACCATAGATACATTTTTCAAATGGGATATTCAGGTAAATAAGGTATGTAAGAGGTTGAGAACTGTATTGGGATGTATGCACAAGATTAAATACTATGTTCCGATACAGACTATGAAAACTATATATCAATCTTTAGCGGAATCGGTAATAAGGTATGGAATAACTAGCTGGGGTCTAACTTGCAAAACTAATATTAGAAAAATTCAAAATATTCAAAATTCGGCTATAAAATTAATAAATAAAGAAAGTGCTACTAAAGATATACAGGAACTCTTCAAGAAACAAGGCTCTATGCCAATTAATGCTATCTTGTGGTACAAACTAATTACACGATATCATGAAGATGGGACATATAAGCATAGATTGATTCATAAACATAGTACCAGATTTACGGTTAAAGAAGGACTACGAATACCGAAGGTCATAAATAAATATGGACAAAGAACATTAAAATATGTCATACCAAAAATATTAATAAAATCCCATGTCGTGTCAAAATGGATATTAATAAAAAAGGGCAAAATACAGAATTAATGAATATGTTATTAAATAAAAGAGACTTATTTTGATTTTGGTAATATTTGTATTTTTTCTTGTATTGTTGTATAGTATTGTTGATTTGTATTTGAGTTTATAAGATCTATTGTAATTAATTAATATGAATGTATTTCTGGTAAATACAATTTATTTATATATATATGTATTGATGCACCTACAGACAAATATCAATGTGATGTTTTGTGGGTCTGAGATGTAAAAAAAAAAAAATTAATAAATAAATAAAAAATAAAAAATAAAAAATTTACAATTTATCCTTAACGAACAACAATATAAAATTAAGATAAATTATGGAAGACTAAAAGAGAGGAAGCTATTTATATGGGAAACGTAATGGAAGTCTTTTGTAGGGTGGCCCAGGCCTAATGACCCCTATAAGCTTGCTTAAGTGGTCACTTTACACAATACAACGTTCACCAATTCCACTGTAAGAATGTCCACAAATAATCAAATTTTTAAAGTTGTATAAAAGTTTTAAATCTGCATTCTTTTGAATATTTGGAGGGACTATGCTTGAGATCTATGGTCCTTCCCATAACGTAATATTACAAAGCTTAGCTGAAAGATTTAAACTAATCTTAACGTCAGGGCTATATAAAATAGGACTGTTTTGCTGCTGCTCGAACCGGCAATCACTGGGTCACTAGAGAAATGTTTTAACAATATTTTTTGAGTATCTTCAAATTTTTTTAAGAACACAATTCCTGGATTTTTTTCCCCAGAGGGGTTGTCACTAATCAATATATATTGTGGATATTTCACAGAGACGAAGCTTGTATTTATAAGGAAAAGTGGGTCACTATTTTTTTTAATGTCTTGTTTTGGTACAAAATCCCAACAATAACGAACAACTCTGTCACAACGTAAATGTATTTATTATTATATATTAAATACAATTAAAACCTAATTTTTTACGGTTTCTTAAACTTTTAAGATCGTATTGTTATGAGAATATAACATCAAGCCTATATTATTAAACAAAATAAAAATTAACATTTTTAAATACCACTACATCACGAAAATGGACAGTGACAGTTTCACTACAACAAAAAAGGAAATGACCCAGATATGAATATCTTTGCCGGCCAGCCATATGATTATTCTTGGGGTCTTTGGGTGTTTATAGAACTTGCGACCTATAATAACTACTTTTCTATATAAGTAGCTTCATCTCTGTGAGATATCTTTAGTATTGGACATGACACTGGCTTCTCACACCGAGGGTTCCGGGCTCATTCCCGGTGAAGTCATAATTTAATCGATGTGATTTACTGAAGCATAGGTATTATATGATGCGTTTCGCCTATGTTATTGGGCCTCTTGGCCTGACAAAAAAAAGTCCTGACCATCGGACTAAAATCATCTATCAACTATCAATTTAAGGTCCTCCCGGGACTTTCTGTCATTTCAATTAGTTAACATAGATTGCCTTGTGGTGTATGTAAAGCTTAAATATTACATTATATTCAATTTATGATAAAATAAAATAACCGGACCGGAAATAAAAATAATCTTTGATAAAAATGATATAAAATTTATACAATAACGAAATCGAATTCTGCACTGCATACAACAATAGTCATAAAATATACAGCGATAGTTCAAACGTCTGACATTTAGAGTGGCCGCCATGATCGAAACGAACAATGTTTTAACATAAATATAATAAATACCCAGATGTATCTGGAATGCTTCGGAAACTTCCAAAGCGTCTGAACTGAAAACAAATATTAGAAATTTAGAAAATCTTCAAAAATAGAGCATTGATGTCAATTGATAAGCCACTTATTAAAAATATTTTTGCGAATAATACATAAACGTAAATATCGCAAAGTGATGAGTATATCAATGTAATATAGTTTGGCTTTCGAAGCGGGTTACATGATCGCACTACATTCAAACACTAAATATATAATACATAATACACATAAATGTACATGTAAAATATACTTTATTGTAAAAATACATGTTACTAGAGCGTGCCGAAGACACTTGTAATTGGGATAATGGTCTTAGTCTTCATTCATAATGTTTTATTATTAGATTATCATGTACTTATTATCCTGTTAGTGTCTCGAATAAATATTAAAAAAAGATACTCAAGGACTTGGAGATTATAAATTAATAATAGATAATTAATTAATAAATATTTAAAAAAAATACTCAAGGAAATAAGAAGATCCTGAACATCCTGCGTTTTACAGATGATACGGTACCTCTAGTAACCTTGAGGAATTACGACTTCTGCTAAAGCAAGTATGGATGTGAAAATTTTCGATTAGAACATAAATCGATTGCCGCATTGAGCAAGCTCGTGCAATCTTTATCCGTAAGAAAAATATGTTCAGCAGTCGTGATCTCAACCTTTGATTACGAATGCAAATGGTAAGATGCTACGTTTTACTACGAAGGATGCATTCGATATGTGAAGAATACGCAAAATAGGCTGAATGGACAGAGTTACGAATGAAGATTATGACTCGAAAGAAGTTGTGGTTCGGATCTGAAAACTTCAGAATCAAGACATGTTATGAGATATTCAGAAAAGTACGCGATCTTGTACATCAAAATGCTGGAAAAGATTGCGGAAGTAAGGACCCTATGATAAGAATAACGTCACGGCTGAAAAACCTTAGACAGTGGTTTGGACAATCTTCTTCTCCAATCTCTTCTTCTGGCTACATGACTTTATTGACCAGTATACTGGAGAGCTATTACGGGCCGCAGTGAATAAGGTTGTGACAGCCAACTTCCGTAGGGCACTATAAGAAGAAAAAGAAGATGAAATAATAATTACAATAATTTCTTTATCTTTTTTTTTCAATTGATTCAGCAACATTGTAGATTGACATTTAAAAAAAATATTGCTTGTATTATTTGTATACTTATATCTACTTCTTTTATTTGATTAATTACACCAATATATTTCATAAAAACCTTTCCATCGTCAGGGTGTTGTATAACTATAAAAACAACAACAACAACAACACCCTGACGATGGAAAGGTTTTTCTGAAACATGTTGGTGTAATTAATAAAATAAAAGAAGTAGATATATACAAATAATATAATCAATATTTTTTAATTTCTTTGTCTTTTGATATCCTAAACATCTTTATAAAGTGGTGAGAATACACACATATTTTTCATACGGATTTATCACCGGTATATAACTTAACAGTATTATAACGGTTCATTAACTTATCAAAAAGTTATAAGTTAAAAACTCGGCATGACACGGGTTAATCCTGCAGTACAAAATATAATATTGCTACAGGAGATAAGTTTGGGATAAGACCGAATAATAATAACTTTTGCGATTATTTTTCCGGTCAACGATTACGAATTCTTGAGCGTTAAGTGCATCTTGCATCATTATTTCCGTATGCGAAAAGTCTTGTAAAGTTACTCGACTTCCATATTTCGGAGTTTAATAAGGAGCAGTGAATAAACTTTCATATAATCCAAGTAATTCCACATTTTTCAAGGATTTTGTCAAGACTGCTCCAAGCATACTACAGTGCATACATAAAAAAACACAATTTAATTATAAAATTTATTTTATCTTTTAAAATATTCTTCATTTAATGTAAAATTTTATTTTGATACCCTGCCGGGATTTCTTTGATTTTAAAACATGGAAGAAATCTGAACAAATCTAGTGCAGTAAATCAATTTACAAAACATTTAGTACTCGAAGCGAGTCTGAAATGCATTCAAATATTTTTTTAATGTGTTTTAGCGATGTTTCTTTCGGTAACTTAATAGTTGAAATACTAATAATATTTAAACAAATAAATCTTTGCAGATGTCTGGTAATTTAACTGGCAATGGTAAAACATGAACATGCACTTTTGAAGTGAATAGTTAAATATTTTGAGTTTGTCCAAATTTTTCAGAAGAGTACCTACTGGATTTTTCACAGGGACATCATTATTCAATATTCTGAATTAAAATACTAGTCTAAAGGAGTTTAAAAAATTTGAAAGAATATTTCAGGCGTATTCTAGTGTAATGCTAATAATTCGGAAGAATCGAATCTCATTAATCTCATAAAGGATATTGCTAAAAATTCCAAAAAATAAATGTCTCATTAGTGAAGTCTATGGTCATTTAAGGGGAATGAAAAGGTTTTGGATGCCGACCACGCTGAGGATTGTTGCAACACATATACGAAACATGCCATATAATTTAAATATAAATACAACTTCCAAAATTTAGTAGACATGGTATTCTATCATGGGTGGAAATGGCGGACATTACATTGTGTAAAGTGATCACTTAAGCCAGTCGCTTTTTAAATAGGTTTTTTAAAATCTATTTGAGGGATGGAGTCGATGTTTAAAAATATGACCGCCACGAAAATAGTTTCGATTTTAAATGCTTAAGCATCGTGGAAAAGAAAAAAAAACTAACCCATAAAAACCAAGTTTTTGCTATACTCTCTTTCTCATTTACTAGTGGAAACAGGTTTGGCGCTTAACCTACGCGTTGGGCTCGAGTCGGACGACACTACGAAAGCGTGTAATAAAAATTTTCGAAAAATACAATATTATACTATAATTATTAATTTTTTTTAAGCGAAAATTTGTAAGTTCATTTTTATCGTCGCCACGAGTCTGACTGCAAAGATTCAGCATGATTGAATCACGGGAAAAGGGTTAATAATCGATCCAAAGTTTTTTCGGCAGACAAGCAAGCAAGCAAGCAGACGCTACGAGCTAAAAGAAAGGGAGAAATAAAAAGAGCCGACCCCAAATAAAATTGGAAGCGAGTTAAGAGAAAGAAGAAGATTTTTGGTTTTGGGGAAATTAAATTTGAATTGAAATTAATAAGAAAATTTCTGACTGAAACACAAATAATCTACTTATATTACTTTCTCACTTTATTCTACAAAAGTAAAAAAGATGTGGAAAAAAAAATCCACAAAAATAAAACCATTTTATAAAGAAAATGTGAAGCGATTCTCCCGAATTTATCCTCCATAAGTTGATAGAGGAGTGCACTTAGCAGTGCATTATTCCCCGCCTCTCATTCCCATTGCAACTCCCAGAAAACGTTCGCTTCATGAAGCAGCGCGGAGAAACCCGCTCTATTTTCCTTAAATATATTATGCGCTCGCGTCTCTTTGATCTTGCGGGTGTTGGCGGAGTTATTGTTTTATATTGGTGGTGCCAAAAGGGTTAACGAAAAATCGCTTTTGAAAACCTGCTTAAGGTGGCTGCAGATTCATGTTGATTACATTCGCTGTCTAGACTGACCTCAGAAGGTCAAACTCAATATTTTGTGATTTTATCGGCTTCTCTTTTAAAATATATCGTGTGAGTATATTCAGTGATTTGGTCACCATAATCGATTCATTGATTTATATATACTCTTTCATAAAAAATGTATTTATATTTGTAGTGATTATGTCGTTGTATTTTTACTTCCTTTCTTTTAACTCGTGGCGTCTGCTTGCTTGTCGTCGAAAAAACTTTGGATCGATTTTTAACCCTTTTCTCGTCATCCAATCGAGCTGAAACTTGGCAAGTAGACTTGTGGCGACGATCAAGAAGATCTTTCAAATTTTCGTTAAAAAAATTAATAATTATAGTATAATTTCGAATTTTTAGAAATTTTATTGGTTTTTTCAAATTGGAATCTTTAGAAAAGTTTGATTACTGCAACGGCGGCCCGATAACGTCGCGGAATATTTTCTAAATTTGAATTACTCCGTCGGTATACATAATAGGTACTTCACTACGAATGTCGAAAATCAAAATTAACTGACAAATGTTTTTAGAATTTAATCTTCAAAGCATGAAGTGTCTTATCAAAGCTCAAAACATCTGACATTTTAGAAATATATTAAATTACTGTAAGTTTAGTGTTATGTTATGTTTTAATTCGTCTTTAATTGTTGTTATATTTTACAAAGAAAGGGAGTATAATAAAAACTTGGTTTTTATGAGTTATTTTCGTAGTCGCGTGGGCCTTTTGTCGTTTGATAAAATATCCGTGAACGTTTTTTCGTGCAAACAATCATATTAGCTTGATCCTAATCTTTCTACATGGATCTGAGATATGGATACGCCTTTCCATGATTTTGTTGCAGCTATAAAAACAACTCTGAACTCTGCGCATCTGTTGTCATCGCTTATACATAAAATGTAGGTTCGCAACACATAGAAAATGTTCGACCGTTTTCTCCGTATTTCTAGTGTTTTTGGTTTCTTCGAGAATAGTTCAGTTGCTTCTAGATTCATGTAGAATCAACTCGACAATATAAACTTTCGAGAGACTTAGATAACGTTTAGTCACGATTGTTTTAGACTTTCGTGATAATATGCGAGATTTTTTTATATTTCATTATTATAATAAAACAAAGAGAAAAGAGAAAAGAACTGTTCCGATATTAATTCATCAATCTAAATTGGGTCTGTAACAAAAAAAAATTAAAACAATTTTCATCTAATGATTGAAATTCGAAAGTAATAACGTTTTAGATTTATTAAAATTAAAAATATCTCGACAAAAGCGGAAATTATTTTTCATTTAGAGCGATTCAATCAAAAGGTTTTAAATTAAAATTATTCATTCTATAATGGATAAAGTGTTCGTGTGCCCTCCGCCGTATTTAATGTCCTCGCTATTTAAATAGATTTTTTTATACTTCATCTACATACAAATGTCTTCTTTTCTTAAAGATGTCGCGCGGCAGGAAATCCTTTTCAAGCAGAAGTTTCCAACTACATTTAATGTTAGCTGGAACTTATTTCGAAGTCGCTTTTTTCTTCGAGGCTTATAAAACTTACTCTCAGAAAAACACAAATTTAATAAAGAAAAGTTTTTTTGGGTATTTCTTTTTTTATGTTGATGATTCATATTATTATATTTCACTTCCCTCGTTTTGTGTCGTGTTTGTCTGACTACTCCTTTCAAACATTCGCTGCCTGTGTTAGACCCGTCAGAGCTAACCCTTTTTCGAGATTTTTTCCTTTTTATCTATTTTTTGGGTGAAAACCAGATCAATTTAACCAATAATTCTACTGTGTATGTAAACATAAAATGCAAACATGGATCTTTGAGTCCCACTTTTACCAATTTTGGAATATTCACTTCATTTTCAATGTACGAGTACTTGAATTGATATTTTTTCAGCATTGTCAACATTTAATTTTAAAAATTTATTAACTGACCCAATTATATAGTAAATATCTATGTAACAATGCAACTAACGCTACCTTGACGCTGCGCTACGCCAGATGGCGCCGTCTTAACAGTATTCAGTATTAGGTGCATTTTTTTTAAACTTGCATATAGACCAAAAATACTGCCATTGATTGAATTATTAAATATAAAAATAAATATTTTATAAAATTTTTATAAAAAAGAATTGTGTGTAGGTAGCGTTTTGATTTATATAGTGCTAGGACATAAATTCGAAATATATAATATTAGGTCCTTACATATAAAATTGGCGTTTTGCCGTACTGGCAAATTTGATCTCAAATATCTTCTCTTTGGTTAGGAATTCCAAATCCAAATTTATACAGCTCTTTACTCGTGTATTTATGTTTTGAAAATTATAATTCATTTGTTTTTTCCTCAACTGTTTTTTTCTTTACGTCACTCAGTTTACAAAATGAAAAACTTGAAATATCGCGTTATTTACGAGTACGAGTTCCACCGTGGCACCAGTGCTGCAGAAACGGCTCGAAGGATTAATGATGTGTATGGCGACAGTGCCGAAAAAGAAAACATAGTGCGTTTTTGGTTCCAACGTTTTCGTTCTGGAAATTTCAACCTGCAGAACAAGCCCCGTGGACGGCCGGAGACCAAAGTTGATAATGAAGAATTGAAGGCTATTGTGGAAGCGGATCCATCGCAAACCACATCCGAGTAGCTAACTCGGATGTGGTTTGCGATGTTTTATCACTGTTTGACAACTTTGAACTGTCAATAAAAAAACTTTGAAAACAAAATTAATTAATCAATTGGAAAGACGTGTAGAAAAATCTAATTGATTAATTAATTTGGTTTTAAAATTTCGCAGAACTTTGTTCTGAAAAATTACACACATCAATCATTACAAAATCACAAATATGAATGTGTTCTTGAATATATATAAAAACACTTTGTTTTAACCACACCGAAATTTTAATTTTAAAACTGAATTATTTGTTGACATATTTCATACTTAGGAATTTTTATTTTTAAATAGTTTTTCATAAAAAAAAATTAACTTGTAAATAGTGGTTGAAGACTCAAAGCGCGGATGCAAATACAATATATTCAGCCGTATTCTGAAAATAGCAACATTGCTATTTTCGTATCTTGTCAGTTATTTTATAACATTGTAATGCCGTTAGTATGGACGTTTTAAGTTTGACAGGTTTGAAATTAATTAATTTAATCAATTAGAAAGCTCTAAAACGTAAACAATCGTTAAGTTATTAACAAATTGTTAATAATATGACGTTTGTGTGGTGTTGTACGAACACTTTATCACTTTATCACTAACACCGCAGCCTGCAGCTAGCAGGCTGCGGTGTTAGTGATAAAACTGTTTTGATCCACTTTAAGCAAATTGGTAAGGTGAAAAAGCTTGAAAGGTGGGCACCTCACGAATTGAGTGAAGCAAATCAACAAACGCGCGTTGACTGCTGCGTTGCATTACTCAACCGGCACAACAATGAAGGGATTTGAAATCGAATCATTACTTGTGATGAAAAGTGGATCCTGTACGATAATCGGAAGCGCTCATCGCAATGGTTGAACCCTGCCGAACCAGCCAAAGCATGCCCCAAGCGAAAATTGACTCCAAAAAAGTTACTTGTGAGCGTTTGGTGGACTAGTGCTGGTGTCGTTCACTACAGCTTTCTTAAATCTAGCCAGACGATTACGGCAGATGTCTATTCAACAGCAACTGCAAACCATGATGGAAAAGCTAGCTGCTAAACAACCGAGGCTGGTTAATCGCTCTAGGCCACTGCTGCTTCATGATAACGCTAGACCACACACTGCACAACAGACGGCTACCAAATTAGAGGAGCTTCAATTGGAATGTCGAAGACATCCACCGTACTCTCCGGACCTTGCCCCAACAGATTACCATTTTTTTAGAAATTTGGATAACTTCTTGCAAATGAAAAAATTCAACTAGGTTGGGGCAGTCCAAACCGCCTTCAAAGATTTTATTGATTCCCGTCCGACTGGTTTTTTTAGTAAAGGGATCGATGAACTACCTATGAGATGGCAAAAGTGCGTAGATAGCAATGGTACATACTTTGATTAAATAAATATATTATAATAAAAAAAAATCGGCTTTATGTTCCTCCCATACTAAACGCCAATTTCATATGTAAGGACCTAATACATGAACTTAGCCACCGGATTCAAATACAATTTTGTTATATTTGTAGATAATAATAAAGTTTGTTTTTGTTTGATAGTTTAGTAAATAATAAATTCAAAGTATTATATATAATGAACTTAGCCATTTAACTGCGTAAGAAGTGTATTGAATGGTATTCAAATATAATTTTGTTATATTTCTACACAGATATTAATATAGTTTGTTATACTCAATGTATAAAAATTACATATTGTATGAATATCAGAATTGTAATTAATTGGTGCACAAAAATTAGTGTATAATATCCATTTTGCACACAAAATAATGGAAAAGGGAAGGCCACATCGATCGATAGACGAACATTGACTGGACAAATGCAGTCTTCCAGTGGTACCCGAGGGAAATTAAGAGGCTGTTAGGCTGCCTTGTAAGCCGTTGAACTGAATAAATCGTAAAATCCTTTAGAAATAGTAGAATAATAAAAAGTATAATAATTGAACGGCTTCGACTGTAACGGTTAATTTGTCTATTAACTGCATGTACACTAAAATTAATTATTAATCTATATATATTATAAATGTTTCATAGAAACGAAGCTATTCATATGGGAAGCTATAGAAGTCTGTAGAGCTTATGACCTATCGTACGGTTGGCTTAAGTGATCACTTTATACAATTCTACCAATATCTATCAAATTTTTGTAAGTTGTATATTTGCAAACTTTACACACCTTATTTCAAATAAATGTGATTGTATTTTACTGCCGACATCTGAGGTTGAAATTTGTCATCCCCTTTAACCGCGATACATTGATGTCACCTTTGGAAATGAAAAAGTTATTTTTTGATTAGAGTTTTTAAAGCAGTATTAATATGACATTCTCCCGAATAATAAATCTGAAAATTATTTCAATCTCACTCTTTTATTTAAGTAAAATATTATTTATGATTTAAAGACATATTTGATGACGTAGTTTACATGTGGGGTATAAAAGCAAAAAAATGTATTTAGAATGCAGTCTCTGAGGACTAATAATTTAAAATCTACCAAATTCTAAATATATTTATCCACTCCGAAATCATATTTTCTTTTATTTATAGGCTATATTTCCTATAAAATCTCGAATTCAGTATTATGTTCAATTAGTAGGTAATCCTCGATAACTCCATTATTTCTTTTTAATATTTCTGCCTTTTATACCCAAAATATGACAATATGTTGTTATACCATCAGGCATAAAATTTATGAGCATATTATGTCATAAATTTTACTTTTTTTATTTTTTTCGACCCGAGTTAAATCCTGCTACCCTTCACCGACTGCCCTGTACACTTTTTGTCTGTCAAATCTTCGCGTTATTGTTCACGCTAATTCTCATATTTATACAATTTGAAGAAAGGATCATTTGATATCAAAATACCAACAAACATCATACTAAAAACTACCCAATTGACCTTAGCATTGAGCTTAGCTCATGCGTAGAAAAGTTCCAATGTTGGCTGTCCATTGACTTCAAAGTTTATGTTCAATTTGGAAAAACAACTGCCGTATTGTTTTTCGTATCACGTGGATCGCCGATACTCCACACAAAGACCACAAACCGCAACATCGAGCCTCTGAAACAAATAATTGGTAGCTATTCAACCCCCACCGACCCATACAGTGGATTGGGGGTGCAGAATTAATTTGTAAATGAATTAATCTCGTTGCCTTTTTTTGCACAGAGAGGTTCGTTTTCCCACCCTGCTCCACCCACCCCGTGTCCGCTGCGAGAGGGAAAAAAATGGATTGAAATTGTTCGGAATTGATCTCTTTTTCAGTAAGAGCCGAATCCAATAACCTTAATTATATCGAATGAAAGAACATAGAACGTTCGAAATGAAAAATATTTCGTGAAGAAATTGACGGCGTATATTTTACTACCTGTCAAAGAAGATTACAGTAGTCTTTCGATCGGGGTTGCATTAACTGGATTAACCAAAGCAGTCAACACATAAGTAATTTTTTTTCCTATCATCCCTCATGTTCGTGGAACAAATGTACTTGGATACAGAAAAGGAGGTTATTAGGATTAAATAATATTGTTGTATCGTTTTGAATGAAAGATTAAAAAATATATAGGTGAAGTATGAAGGGCGTTAGTCCTGTATTTGCACGCTATATAAAATAATACAATTTGAATGATTATTATTTACAAAATAATTTTATTATTATTTAACAGTACAAATGTTACAGTTATTAGGGTCTGTGAGTGGCTGGCCAATGGCTGGCAGCAAAGGCAGCAATCTTTGTTTACAAGAAAAAATTGTTATAAAGCAAAAAAACACTTAAAAACTTGAAAAAAATTACATATACAAATTTTTACAAGTTTCGATCGCTGTGTGACAAACAATACAATGGATGAATGGTTGAATATTTATCAATACCAATCATCATTATTTTTTATATATTTACCTCTTCTATTTTCGTTCTTTATTATGTACATAAGATTACAATAATAAAAATAAAAATAATATAAATAATAAAGTGACATCAAATTACTGACGAATGCTAACTGTTAACGATATTTCACGTATTTAAATGATTCAGGAAGTGAGATGAGATGATTCGTAAAATTTTATCCAAATACGTATATTGGGAGTTTTCAAGAAAATGCTTGTACCTCATAAATACTTAACATTTTACGTATAAATGCAAATCACAATAATTAACATTTTACTCAAATTTTAATATTTCATAATACTCTGCCAGATAAATATTTAATTTCGATATTTTTTTCCCAAATATACGGTTAAATAAAAGACATGCTTCTTGTTCCCACTGCACGCGCCTGCCTCGTAATATATCAATAACGACAGTAATATCGAAACGTCTAAGACCTTCCATTACATTCTAGAAAACACTACCACACTCTGGACTAAGCTTCAATATTCAATGTCTAGAAGCATTCAGAAGAAGTCAGGAAGCGACGGAAACAAACTACAAACATCTGGAAAAGTCAGTATGTTTGCTATAAAAGTGAAAGCGCGTCGCGGTCATAGTCGTGTTTTGACATTTCGTTCGGTGCGAAGTCGGCCGCGAGGCGACGGCCAGGGTGGCGAGTCGTGAGACAATCGAAGTGATAGATACCAGCGAATTAATCGAGCGGAATATGTAAGTGGCGAAATAAACCAGTGAATTGAATATTCTACGAGCGACAATTAAGTGTGACCTAGTGATAGTAAAGAGTTTATAGACTATGTGATATATTGCAAAATAGCGTAGATAAAAGAAAATCATTGAGTTTAATTCGTGTTAAGTGACTTTGTACACTGAATAATTAATTAATCATTAATTAATGAATGTCTAATTAATTTCCAGTGTTTTCATGGTCCCCCACAGACACAACTGCATAACAATATTTACATTATTTAAGTGTCCAAATATTAAATAAAAGCCTAGATTTACGTTATAAAAATTGACATCTCTCATAGAAATTTTACGCGTAGATAAATAATTATATTACAGCGTCTATTGAGTGCTGGAATAACAATTACCAATTACAGCAATCTTATTATCTCGAGAATAGGGGATAGGTTTGCTACACTCCCGATACAGCGAGTATTTTTGAGGATTTTCTCGGAGGTTTCGGGAGGCACCCGAGCCGGGGGTTGGGGGTGGGTTACACAAACACGCCCCCCGCCCCCCGAGCCTGCTCAAGCTGTGTTCAATTACCACGTATTATAAAGATGGGAGGGCGGTTAGAAAATGTCAGTAATCGGGTACAATTTCCAGACTGGAGGATACTGCCTTTGATACAGTTAATTGGCCCTATTCAAATACTGTAATTAATCCGAGTGGGTCGCCACTCGCTTTGTGCAGTCGAGGACACTTTTTCACAAAAGACGAGGTAATTGTGAAACAGCCTTTATTGTAATAATTGTTTTTGGTATATATTATACTAATGGTACTTACTCGATGTTTCCTGGAATTAAAGTTTAGTCATCACTTAAGATATGTATCTAGAAGGCGGGTATATTTTAGTAATAAGTATGCATGATGCATATTATTTTTTTTTGTGAGAAGCAATCACTTTTTTATTTTGATGTAATAGATTCAATAAAACAAAATCACGTCGTATATATCACATGAACCCATCTTTATTATAATAACTGTTTTTGGTGTATATTATACTAACGGTACCTACATCAAACAAGCGTATTATGAGAATAATAAGAATATTGATATGACATGCATTCCGTGTTCGCATCTCTATTTCTATTAAAAAAAACATGTGTAGTCTTTTCTCATGATCTGGTATAAATTAGTAGTAATACAATAAACCTAGTACTGATTTTTATAATGTGTATATTTTTTTTAAAGCAGTGTATATTTTTTAAGCAATATACTTTTAATGCAAACATGAATTGGTGAACGTTGCATTATGTAGAATGATCACTTAAGCTAGCTCGTACAGGTTGAAAGCCCTGGGTCATGTTATAAAAAGACTTGAACATTTGTTTCTATAATTCACAACTTCGTGTCTGTGAGACTTTTATAATTTATTTCAATTAATTTGTCTTGTTTTATCTACGCAAGTTTATGCTTTTTCTCTATATCATGTCTTTCTTTCTCTCTCTGTCTTGTGTAATTATATATTCTGCCTTCTTATTTATGTACATATAATTTCACCCATATTATATTTATTTTTCGTTTTAAGTCCTGAAGCTAGGGTCGAAATCGGTTGGTATGTTGTTTAAAAAAACTCGTGGTGTAAATACAAAGTGATTTTGTTTTCGTCAATTCGAGCAAAATGATTCTGTAGTTACATTATTAATATGTTTATTTTTATTATTGATTTTGTTCTAAAATATATCATTATATAAACTCATCAATGTTCTGACAACACGCTCCTGTCGATAAATTCAAAATAAGATATCTACAAATGCCGAATATTCCGACAGATATGAAATATTCACGCAGAATGAAAATATTTTTGATGGGGAATTTAGACACGCATCCATCCAATTAGATATTTATATCAAGTCTATTAATGTGAAGAGTTAAACTTTTTCTGAATATTGGGGAAGGGTCTGTTAATGTAGTACGTGAATGAAAGTGTATGAATAAATAAAAAAAAAAGATTAATTAATACAAAGTTAACAGAAAAAACATTTTTTTTACCCTCAACTGCAATTGAAGTTCAATTGAACGTGAGGAACCATGTACATAAATGGATTGCATCTCATAGATTTTTATTTCTATAACTGTAACTGGAACTGGTAACTGGAACTGCATGATCATATTTCATTATAACAATAATTTTATATGAGAGTACATTCTCAGAACACAGTTACTGGATTTGGTCCCCAGAGGGATGATTAATTAATTAAGGATAAATTATAGAAGTCTCACAGACACGAAGCTATTTTTTTTTTTTAAATAGAGATGCGAACACGGAATACGTGTCACATCAATATTCTTACTATTTTTAAACTAAGCTAAACGCTTTTGCTATGAAAATAGGACTAACTTGCTAGTCTGGAGTGAGGTTCGAACCCGCGACCTTTGGATCACGAGGCGAGAGTCCTAACAGACCAACAAGCTACTCTGAGAAAAGTGAATGGAAGTATCTTATACGATGGATCAGGGCTTACAACCTGTATGAGCTGGCTCAAGTGATCACTCTACATAATGCAACGTTCACCGATTCCATCGTAAGAACATGCACACATTATCAAATTTTTTTGAAAGTTCTATATATGTTTCGAATCAAGAACATTTCATATATAGCACTGATCTCCTGAGCTATTGTATCAGAGACTTCCATTCACTTTTCTCATATATAAATAGCTTCGTCTCTGTGAGACTTCTATAATTTACCCTTAATTGATCATATTTCAAATTATTAAGTGATTTAAACAAGCTGCGTGCTCACATACCATTTGTGATCAAAATATTCATTCTTAAAAATCATTATAAATCAACAGAGATACCCAAGGGTACATTTGAGAGAGTCCCGGATGAAACGAGGTTGTCTCAATAGTAGCGAGTACTCACTTTATAAAGACGCCTGCCGAAATGGATGAATAATGCAGGAATTCCGGGAACTACAGGCACAGGAGTAAGTAAGCTATATAACTTTCGTGATATTTTTGTTTTGGAATTATTTCCGGGACCTCTGTAAACAAAAGAAGCAGCCGTAAGTAAACAAGGAAAACATTTTGTATACAAAATAAACAGCGTGCTAACATGAAGAAATCACCCCTGCGTAAATACGTGTACCCCGGAGAAACTAATGTTCCCATAAATAATACACTTTCTAAATCACTGAGAACTCATGAAAATGTAATTTTAGTCTAGTCTTGCGAGAAAAGAAGTTAGTTCTATTTTATTAACGTTCATTGTTTTATGATGTATCTATATTTTTTTAATATTACCCAATTTTAAGAGAGTTTATATATTAGTTTATAAAGATAAATTTATCCGAATTTGCCAATCATATTATTGAGAAAAGCCATAGTTTTGATAGAAATACAGGAGTCAATATTCTTCACATTGATAGTAAAAGTAGACGTTTAAATTAAGTAGCTTATTGGTCTTGTGATTAGGACACTCGCCTCGTGATCCGAAGGTCGCGGGTTCGAACCTCACTCCAGACCAGCAAGTTAGTCGTATTTTCATAGCACAAGTGGTTAGCTTAGTTTGAAAATAGTAAGAATAGAGATGTGACACGTATTCCGTGTTTGCATCTCTATTGATTAAAAAAAAAAAAAAAATCAGAAGTCCTAGAAATTAAGAAATTCATAACTTATATATATTATAAAATTATCAATAACCGAAAAAATCAAACTTGCAGTCCTATCTTGAATATGTTTCCTTTCACGTTATCACCTGTTTCTTTCGCACACCCCACTATTTACCCCCATTTGGATGCTTGATACCGAGGTATGATTGTTCATAATTTGTAAAGTTTAATTAGTATTAAGTACACCCTGACGAAGGAACGTTGTTTCCAAAATCAATTGGTTTTTATCAAAAATTAAGTGGTGTTAAACTAAGTTAATTCATTTAATTATATTTATAATGAATAACCACAAAGTAATAGCAAAATATAATAGTATATTTATTATTATAATCAACCATTGTATCATTATTACATCATAAAATCATTTGAAAAATCTTGTTACTTTGTAACAATTTTTGAATGGGGATTGGTAAAGGATTACGATACACTATTTTGCTCTGACCTAATATTATTCTAATACTTTTAAATATCTTACCAAGCATATGCGATTATTGCAGAATCGAATATATTATCATGTTTTTCGTGTTATGTCTTCTATTCCACGTCCATCTAATACATTTTAACCTCTCCTCACTCATACTATCCACATACCCAAAACTTTTTTATCTCTCCTTTCTTTATCTTATCAGCTATCCCACAATTAAATATTAGAAAGGTATACATATAGTTGATAGCACTAAAAATGATGGACATTTTTGAAAGACCTGACAAGATCAGTGTGATTTCTCTTTTATTTTGGGATGTCCTCAGAATAATACAACTTATTTATTAACAAGTCCTTCTTCTCGGTATCAGGTTATAAAGTACGGGCTCAACTATCTAAAACGGTGGTTAAGTTTTATCTGCCTGGCTCGCGCCGCACGTCCGGCCGCCTTTGCCGGGTGCGCGCACAGCTTTCTCTCAGGAGTCAGGGAGACGGCTACTCACCCGTCTCTCAACCAGAATTATTTTGTTAAAAGATTTAACAGCAAAAAATCTCCGAATAATTGCATGAGAATATGTACCTACATTATTTTTCGATTTAATATGATAATATAATTTTTATTACACATCTTTACTGATTTTTTATATAATTCTAAATAATATTTGATCTTTGTTACGTGAATGCACCTGATTATATTTGTTGCTTTATTCTAAAATTAAAATTCTGAAATAATTTTACAAAGTTAAATTTAAAATTTATTGATTTTACGCACGTTTCATTTCCTAATTAACTTGGAATAATAATTTAAATAATTGAAGAAGCTTTTAATTATTCTAGAGGAATTATTTTTTGCCTTTATATCTTCTCTGGCAATTAAAGTTTTAAATAAATATTGAATCAAATTTTTCCATGAAATTACTTCACAGATATCTGAGTTTTTTATATTTTTTGGACAACAAGCACCGGCAGCGTAGTTGGCTAATCGAAATAAAAATGTGACATCGGTAAAGCAATAAATAATTGAAATGAAAATTCGTTTGTGGGGTAACATGGTTTCCTCTAATTTGTGTTTTAGTTTAATCTTCTAACTGAACAATGAACATAAATATTTTTAAAATAAAATAATTAACACTCTGTTTCAACCATACTTAAATTTTATTGTAAAAATTAAACAAGTTTCTGGAGCGTAATTAAATGAATGTCCAAGTATAGATAGATAATTTATGAGGGGCTTAGTGCAAATTAATTAGTACAAAGTAATTATAATGGAATATAATATGAGCCAGCCAGATGTAATGTCGATAGCCCCATAAATACCCAACAAACAGACTTCCATACCTACTTTCCCATATAAAAAATATTCCGTCAAGATTTTTTTTATTTTTTTTTATTTTTTTATTTTTATTTTATTTTTATTTTTTTTACATCTCAGACCAACAAAACATCACATTGATATTTGTCTGTAGGTGCATCAAGACATATATATATATAAATAAATTGTATTTACCAGAAATACATTCATATTAATTAATTACAATAGGTCTTATAAACTCAAATACAAATCAACAATATATACAACATATACAACAATACACTATACAACAATACAAGAAAAAATACAAATATTACCAAAATCAAAATAAGTCTCTTTTATTTAATAACATATTCATTAATTCTGTATTTTGCCCTTTTTTATTAATATCCATTTTGACACGACATGGGATTTTATTTAATATTTTTGGTATGACATATTTTAATGTTCTTTGTATATATTTAGATTAATATTTAGATTAATTAATTTGATATTTAGATTAATTAATTTGAGTCATTAATTATACGTGATGATGAGAGGGACTGCTACTCTCTCTGATGGGCGTTATGTTAAGTTTAGTTTAGTGAAAATTAAAAAGTTTGAAGTCTGTTTAAAGTCTAGTTACGCTAGTCATGGTAATTGGGTTGGCTGATGGAATTATTAAAGCATAAAAACATGTTGTAATTCTAAGATAATAAATTAAAAACGGATCATTATAGATAATCCCCTACACCTCATTACCATAGCAAAACGTGTGACCCAGTGTAGATTCGTAAGCCTTCGAGCGACGGCATGCATAATATACGACGCCTCACACACGATGTTGTATTAAGAACGGATTAAATCATCTGGGGTGTGAATATCCGCCCCCGTGAATATCTGTCTGGGTCGGTTTTAGCCCTGGCCGACAAGTGGTGATTTATCGGCGCCGTCACGTGTGCAGAAAAGCTAAGTATAGTAAATTTCTTGGCCATCCATCTAAAAATGCTAAACAATATCAATATTTAGCAGCATCCGTCTTGAGAAAATTTTACATAAACATCGTTTGTCTCTGTCACGCTGGGGGGGTTTTCTCGAGGAAAAATCAGCGCCCTTTTCTGACAAAGTAGGTTTTTTATTTACGCTCTTAGAATTTAAGATAAATATTATATAAAACGATCACGAATCAGTTGCACTATTTTCAACATAAAATGCTTTAAAATTTATCATTTAATTACGTTAGTTTCATAATAATTATATACGAATTTTTAAGTAAGTGGTGAAAAAAAGAATTATTGATTAAATTAATAATGTCACTGCAAAATCATTTTGCTTTTATGAAGAAAATATTTATTTTTGTTTTTTTATCAATATATGAATTCGTGTTGAAAATATTTTCGAAGTTATGTCAATATTGACAACATCGAATATCCCGCATAAATAATACAGAATACTTAATTGTTTTTTGCGATTCGCACACTGAAGGATTATATTACTTTTCATCTATCGATATACTTTAAACGAGTATCGTTGAATTAGTCAGTTTTTTTGATGATTTTTGTCTACTTATTGTTTCTCTCATTATTGTTATTTAAAAAAAATATGTTTTCCTCTTAATATTTTATTTATTATTATTATTATTGGTGTTGTTTATTTTTTATTCGATTTTTGAATATTATTTTCTCTTATCATTATTTATTTTTAAAAGTTTATTATTTATTTAATGTTTTTACTTATTTCTTATTTATGTTTATTTTATGTGTGTGTTTCTTCACACTTTGGTTTATTAAAAGTAAAAAACAGAAGTATGTAGAAATACTTGTACTGCATAATATAAAAGCTCAATAGAGCGTATAAAATAAGTATCTATAGACTTCACATTTCATAACAATCTTTATGGGGTGTGTTATAATTCATTTAATGAACAATTTTATAAACATTTTATAAGACTGCCACTGCATACTTGAAGAAACAAATATAATATATTGATAAAAATGTACGTTTTATTAAACCACAAAAAATTCAAGTTAATAAATTTTTTTCATAACGTTTATTTGTATTTATATAGTTTAATGGAAAGAAAGGAAAAAATTATTTTTGAATATTTAAAAATTTCATTTTTTGATTGTTAAGCATTGTTTTTAGCTAAGATTTGTACTTTTTGTAAAAATATGGTAACGCGTATGAAACTTAATCATTTTTCAACACATTTTTTGAGATCTGTAGCACGATTTTTTTGACGAAAAATATTAACTCATCAAAAAAGTGTCAAAGTGTCAAGTAATAAAATGATATAATTGCGTACATACACTATATTTCCATATATGTATGTCTATCTATGTTATTGTGTTATTTTCTGACATAAATTATGAATAAAATTTTTCAAAGGCGTATTCTGAGAATTCTCTAAGCTTGTTGTTTACAAAGGATTTCGAAATGCTTTTAGAAATTCTGTTCAAAATACAATTAGTTCTGTTACGTGAAATTTTCAAAAGTAGATTCTTATAAATAAGAATATGAGGAGCATTCTAACAAAAACAATAAGCATTTAAATATGAAATTATTATATATTTAGTATGAGTTCGCATTTAAATTATTTTTTAATATTGCAAATTCATATTTGCTTCAAAAATTATTAAAAAATAAGAATAACAATAAATTTTGAAAATATTCTTGCAAATGAGATTCATTTCATGTAGTTTTTGCTTTTGTAATTCTTTAAAAATAGCAATTTACAGAATGTATAAAATTAGGAAAACATTCTGTGTATTTCCTAGCCAAATCAGATACTGGTGATTGCAAAAATTACTAAAAATTAGTTATAAAACGCAACTCTAATGTTACCTTGTCTAACAAACTTTTAGTCACTATATACTAATAATAAATAGCTTAGGCAAACTTATAATAAACTCCAAAGAAAAAGTCGACCCGCTAAATCATTCCGATATTAAAAATGTCCTTAGGTTTTCACGGCCGTTCAGAATCTTCTGTGTATAGTTTTCTGGGATATTCTGCCGTGTATATGTGACCTTTCTGGGATGATGGACCCTGCAATGGGATCCGAAACGTTGGCCAGAGAGGTCACATATACACGGCAGAATATCCCAGAAAACTATACACAGAACATTTCGATATTTATAAACTAAATTGTAATGACTGTTTGGCATTTTATATAGGTAAAACGGCATGTAATTTTAATTTTAGAGAAAGGAACACAGATGTCTCGATAACAATAACTTTTCAGAATTCTCGGAATTTTTGGAAACAGGCCACACGTTTAAAAAGGAAAACGGTATCGAGATTCTACATGTAAACAATAGAAGCCTTAGATTAGATTAGATAACTTAGAAATACTAGAAATAAAAAAATGCCTGAACACTAAAGCAAATACAATTAATAACCAGATTAATTTTGTGATTAGCCCGTTACTTGACATATTCCCCATTTCGGCGTCTACTTCTGAATTATCCTCACCACAGTCTTAGCCACGCTCCATTCAAAAATTGATTTGTTTGCTAGAATAGTTAGTTTGCGTCCGTCCTGATGAAGATACAGTGGTATCGAAACCGGCAGACGTAGAGTTACTAGTTAAGTGGTTAATACAAAGTTGTTTAATTAAAATTAATAATTATGTCCAACCGCTATTAACATCGACAATATACCAAAATCGTGTCTAGACTAGCTGTGTCGCGCGGCTTCGCACGCGTAGATTTTTAGTAACTTTTAGTCATATTTTATCAATTTGTGTATTAACCTTAACATAAAAATTTATGTTGTTGCGGATATTTTTATAGAACTTATTGAGTTCTACAACTTCTTTATAGAAAGTATTTTAATATATTTTATCGTTAAGCATTCGTAAAAATCGCTCGACAATTTTTTCGCCGACTTTAGTTGTAAAATAGGGTACTATGGTAAAGTAGGATAATATATAACCTATGTTTATCCTTAAAGTCCATTTCAAATATTGGTGAAAGAATTTTTGAAATCGGATGAGTAGTTTCGGAGATTATCTCCTACATCCAAACTTACAAACTCACAAACCTTACCTCTTTATATATTAGTATAGATATTGAATACAAATGAAGTTTTATAAAATGAACTAAATGTAGGTTTCTCGTAAATAATTTTTTTTACACCTTTATTATTTTACTTGTATATTTTTTATAATAATTCAAATAATTTATTTCGAAATTTAACAAGTCGATTCATAAAAAGTATATTGTTGGTGCATACATGCCGCGAGTATTTTCAATTATCTTTCATCTCAATCAACAAAATAATATTGAGCGATATCTATCCATCTATCTATCTATTTATCTATCTATTTGTCTATCTATCTACATATATATTAAAGTTGTAAGGTACTTTTCGCGATATAGATTTGTTTGTTTGTTTGTCACATCGATCTTAAACATTGGCCGTTTTTTTGCGTTTTTTTGGCTTTTTTCGCACACATTTACCGTTTTCTCCGCGAGTATACATGATTATCACAATTTTTAAAAAGAATACCAAGGACAACTCTTTACCCCGTGTAGTTTTCTAAACATTTATTTTCTTCTTCTTCTTTTTTCGATTCTATGCTCGATAGCGTGAAATTTCGTTTTTACTGCACATCTCGGTGTTTTGCGATCGGATTCAAAATAAAAGTATGACGTTTTGTGCCGATTCCGGTCATCATCTTTTTTTACATATATCAATTTTGCGTACCTTTCTTTCTCGGCGAAATACAAAAATAAACCTCCATTTTCGGCCCGTTTTCGCGGTTCGGCGTCGTTTCTGCGATTGTAGGCGTAGTTTTAACGAAATTTTAAAATCGAGTACTAGATTCAAACGACAGTTAGAGGCGCCATTTATTTTTTAATTTTTTTTACCCCCTCCACTTTTCTCGGTACGCAACCAAATTCGAAATTTCCATTTTTTTAATAACTCGGTCAAAAAAAATCGCACAGACACGCAAGTAGCATCACCGCGTGGCGCTTGACGGTGCGCATCTTTTCTATTGTTACTCCCTTTATATTAACTCGTGGTGTCTGCTTGCTTGCCGGGTGAAAAAACTTTGGATCGATTTTTAACCCTTTTCCCGTGATCCAATCGAGCTGAAACTTGGCAAGTAGACTCGTGGCGACGATCAAGAAGATCTATCAAATTTTCGTTAAAAAAATAAATAATTATAGTATAATTTCAGATTTTTAGAAATTTTATTGGTTTCTAAATTTGAATTACTCCCTCGGTATACATAATACGTACTTCACTACGAATGTCGAAAATCTAAATTGACTGACAAATGTTTTTAGAATTTAATCTTCAAAGCATGAAGTGTCTTATCAAAGCTCAAAACATCTGACATTTTAGAAATATATTAAATTACTGTGAGTTTAGTGTTATGTTAAATGTTTTAATTCGTCTTTAATTGTTTTTATATTTTACAAAGAAAGGGAGTATAATAAAAACTTGGTTTTTATGGGTTACTTTTTTATTATTTTGCTTAAAAATTTTTTGTATTTCGCTCTTTACTATATTCATTTTTTAATTATTTGCTAAAAGTTAGTTCTTTTTTATTGCTGTCCCACATAAATGCATTATAATTATCGCATATTAGTTACTTTTTTTTACTCGTCGAAAATTACTCGTCTTTCTTGCATATAAAGTCGGTGTAACTAGTTTCTAGTATGTATATATATGTATATTAAACATGAAAGAAACATTTTAAGAGATCACTTTTTGCACATGACGGAGGCTGACGTTTTTGACTCTCAACACGTGTTTGGGCATTATTGGGCACAGTGTGGTACATATTCCTTTAAAAAAAAATTTCAATAACTTTCGAAGTTTGTCCCGGTTAATCAGTTTAACGTTCCATTTTTTATTACTGTAAAATTTTCTCAAATAAATAATATAAAATCCCAACAATGAAAATTTTCTATTAACGTAAGTGTGATTTACAATATTATACAATGAATGTTATTTGAAAAAATCCTATTTATTTTCAGTTGTGGGAGAGTGGCGTTGGAGGAGAAGTCCGGGAAAGCTGCTCTTGCGCACTCCGCCAAGCACTACGGTGCTGGTTACACCAGCCGGGTATGGAGCGAATACTCCACAAAGCACCACCAATTTTGGTGGAAGGCACACTCGAACAATGCGCCTTATACAGGGTTATTTGGAAAACATTAATAACCTCGCAGAACTGTATTCCTGCCTTGATTATGAGTCAAAAATATTCAAGCTATTATGACCTAATATAAATAGTTAAGGAAATATGCGACATCAAAGTTTGCATTTATTTTCAATATTTCTGACTTATTTTTTGTAAAACATTGGACTATCATTACACTAACTTATATTAAATATGAACAATTTATTCCCTTTAACACAAGTCAGATAAAAAAATAAAAACCTTCGAATTCCAATTGGAAAACATTCCTATTGGATTTTTTCAGAGTTTTTATCATTTTATTTAACTTTTATTAAAACGAATGAATTTTTCGTAATCGATATGAGTTACTGTAATGATAGTCCAACGTTATACAAAAAATAAGTCAGAAATATTGAAATAAAAATGCAAACTTTGATGTCGCATATCTCCATAACTATTGATATTAGGTCATGATAGCTTGAACATTTTCGACTTATAATCGAGGCACGAATATAGGCCTGCGAGGTTATTAATGTTTTCCAAATAACCCTGTATACTTATTCTGTCTCATACAGCCTATATTTATTTCACTCGTCCGGGACTACTTTGGAGACTTTGTTCATGGTAATATTACCCATTGCTCGAGTGTACACACCTCACAAAGCTTCTGCCACGTAGGTGGACCCACCTGTTGCAGGCTTTACTCTTAAGTAACTGTATATGTACAGTTCTGACCAGCAATGCAGGGTGTCTAGTCAATAGTCTAGAGACTAGAAGGAATGTGTAATTGATTACACATTTTTATCGATTGTTGGGCGGTAATAATGTTGATCGAAAATCCTGAAATTATGCAGAGCATTGGTTTGTATGTTCCCGATAATTACATTAGACATCGTCAGCATAGATTGTTTCACATTCCAATATACAGGACCGATGGTTATGCCTGATGAAAGAGCCACAGCTATGCTGAACAAAATCGCTTTGGATATTGATATATTCCATGCGTCTGAGGGGGTTTTCCGAAGCGGGATTCTCCTACACCTTTGACCAGATTTTATGTCATTTTTAATTTATTAAATATTTTTATTTTGATATATACTTCCATAATATGTATGCCTTTAACACTTAGTTTGTAATGTACATATTATTAAATAAATTGAATTGAATTGAATGGAATTGAATAGTCAATATATTAATGTTATTATTTTAAAAAAATATTTTGAGTTGAAGTGTTGATTATTAATATGCTTATTGAATAGCTTGTTGGTGTAATGGTCATGATGCTCGCCTAGTGATCTGATGGTTGGTGGTTCGAGCCCCATTCCACGACACCAGCAAGTTAGTCCTATTTTAAGAGCGTAAGAGTTTATTTTATTTTGAAAATAGTAAGAATATTCATAATATTTTGAGTACCTAAGATCAAATTTTTCAAGAATACAATACTGGATTTTATCCCAAGGAAGACATCATTAATCATGATATATATTTTAGATATCTCATAGAATATGGAAGTCTTTTTGGGTATTCTTAGGGCTTACGATCTATCATACGGATGGCTTAAATAATTACTTAACACAATGTAACGATCACCACAATTCCATGATAAACTAACACAACTATAAAAATTTTGGAAATTGTATATACGTTTAACCTGCACAACTTGTTTCGCATGTGAGTTGTGTTTTCTACCGCCAATTTTCTACCTGCCAATTCCACCCATGATAAACTACCACATCTATAAAAATTTTGGAAATTGTAAATACGTTTAACTTGCACAACTTGTTTCGCATGTGAGTTGTGTTTTTACTACCGCCACCTGCAATCGAAAGCTTTTTCCTTCCCGAAATCCAATACAGATGTCTCTATGGATAATGAGATGTCGTTTGTATGTGTATATGAGATTATTCCCAATTATTAACATTATAATAGAATACGCCTGAAAATTACTTCAACTTTTTAACTCCTTCTTAGACCAGTTTTTATATGTTCAGAATATTTTAGGTATGTCCAAATTTTTCAAGAACACAATAAAGGATTTAATCTCCAAGGGGACATCATTAATCAAGGTACATATAATATTTATATATTTTTTATTTCTTCTTTATGAGACATCTATAATATGTATCTGGATACGACATGCATTCCGTGTCCACATCCCTATTTAAAAAAAAGAAAAAACTGGCTTCTGGTTCAATTTCAGCAGTATGTACAAGTATTTCACCACAGTCGAGATAGGAATGACTATCTCTCTCTCGGTTCCTCGTATCTCTGTCTCCCGGGGTAAAGGTCTAGTGAAATATTAATTTCGTTGTTCCAGCATTAAGGTGGGTGTAACTGGATCATCATATTTTTGGTTTTGACTAACGAATATTTATCACGGCGCTCATCCTCGCAACATATTCACAGACATAATAAACCTCGGATTATATATTATTTCCCGCATGCATTACAGAAATTCCAAACATGTGTTAATTTTATCGCGGCGTAGCGCGGTGTTAAAATATTAATGTTGTAACTGAACTATGTTGAAAGGACACCGCGATATTTTGGGAGTATTTAGAAAGAATTTCAGTAAAGTATTTACCTGAGAGATAGCTTATCCAATATATTTTACACAAAGTAAACAAGTATTTGTATCATCTACAGAAAAATTAATAATGACAGTTAAATTTTCTGAAAAATTTACTTGTATTTTACGACATATTTTCCGCTGGAATTCAGGAAAAAATACAAAATATTTTATTATATCAAAATACACAAATCACTGCGTAATACGCATGACGAAATTTAAAATAAATTAAATTTTTATAAATATTATTATTAAGTCTGCAGGTTGTGTCATTTTAAATATGACAACTGTTTCGGCTTGTAAGGCCATTATCAAACAGTGGATATATCACATTTAATTAATATAATGGTGGTATATCTACTGTTTGAAAATGGTCTTACAAGCCGAAACAGCTGTCACATTTAAAATAACACTTAATCTGCAGAATTTAATAATAATATTTATCAAAATTTAATTTATTATAAATTTCATTAAAAATAAACACGGAATTCTACAAACTAAACACAAAAACCATAATTAAAAAAAACATATAATGTGCATCAAAAGCGTCAAGTGCGTATTGTCTGGCGTGAAGCGGTCATATAATTTTATCTCTTTCTCACGTGGATATCGTTCATGTACACTACTGACGTGTATCAATACACGCAAATCCTTAAAGTGCCATGACCAAAAAATCGACCTGTGGAAAAAGGAATCGGTGATCGTTACAATATGAAAAGTGATCGCTTAAGCCAGCCTCAAAGGCAGGTCGTCAGCCCTGTAACTCCCACGCCAATCCATATATACTTTCCAATATTAATAGCTTCGTCTCTGTGAGACATCAATAATTTATTGAAATAATTTTAAAACTTTTTTAATGGAATCCCATTCTCTTCCTCTTCCCACCCTTCCCTTTTTATGCATTATCATAATTAAACATTCACATATTCTTTTCATTTTTTTCTTAGTTTTTTTTACCATTTTTCGTTGAAACTTATAATATTTTTTCAATATTATATAATTTTTTTATTACATTGTACTGCATGTTATCCAAAAAAAAAAAATCTTATATTCAAGAACACAATTTTTTCAGAACAAAGTTCTGTGAAATTAAAAACCAAATTAATTAATCAATTAGAAAGACATACAGAAAAATCTAATCCACGAAAAAATAATAATGTGTTCTTGAATATAATATATGTATGTTGTATCAAATGTGTCCAAAAATAAAAATGAATTAAACTGATTAAATTTTAAAATTGTGCCATCCATCTAGCGGTAGGATCGCAAAGTAATTTGTATCTCCCGTATCAAAAAAAGTGGATCGCTCTAAAAATGGACAATAAATGTTAATCAATTAATAAATGAGATTTACATATAAGGTCGATATATTCACGGAAATATATGAACAAGGCGTCTATAGCGTAATTGGATAACGCGCCTGCCCCGGAGAGAAGGATTCGAATCTCGGTCCAAATATTTTTTCATGTGGATTAGAATTTTCTGTATGTCTTTATAATTGATTAATTAATTTGGTTTTAAAAATTATCTTAATTATTTACAATTTTCTGTTTTTAATATTAATTGCAGACACTTATCGACAGCTGTGATTTACTTTAGAATCTGCGCTTATAAGTAGCTGAGTGCATTACAGTTATTCCAGATTATTTATTTATTTATTAACATAATTTAATATGGGCGATGGTTTCGATGCTGTGAGCTAATCTACATCTCTGATATTTTTCACATATATTAAAGCATATTTGTATAAGACACCTTTTCGCGAGGCGCTAAGTCTACTCACAAAAGGGTTTAAATGGTGATGCTTTTCTGAATTTTGCCGCTGTAATGGGGAACAAAGTGAAAGAGAGTGGTTTTTGATGGCGCTGTAGTGTAAATAATGGCATAATTCCCTCCGTGCTTTACGACTTGATTGACGTGATAATGGAAATACAATGCTCGCATAAAGAAGCTGTGTTATTACGATCTCTGCTAAAGAGATATGACTGAATTATCTCAGTCTATAAAATTATGTAAATAATATTTTACATTTTTATAAAATAACCTCATTTCCATTCCAACTGCACTAAGATAATATAGACATTCTGACAATATTCACAATCCAAAACAGAAATATTTCTTTGTTTATTTCAACAAGTTCAATTTACACATATACAGGGTTATTTGGAAAACATTAATAACCTCGCAGGACTGTATTCCTGCCGTGATTATGAGTCGAAAATGTTCAAGCTATCATGACCTAAAATCAATAGACATGCGACATCAAAGTTTGCATTTTTTTTTCAATATTTCGGACTTATTTTTTGTAAAACGCTGAACTATCATTACAGTAACTTATATCGATTACGAAAAATTCATTAGTTTCAATAAAGTTAAATAAAATGATAAAAACCCCGAAAATTTTTCAATTGGAATGTTTTCCAATTGGAATTCGAAGGTTATTATTTTTTTATTTTACTTTTAATAAAGTGAATGAACTTTACATATTCGATATAAGTTACTATAATGATAGTCCAACGTTTTACAAAAAAATAAGTTAGAAATATTGAAAAAAAAATGCAAACTTTGATGTCGCATATCTCCGTAACTATTGATATTAGGTAATAATCGCTTGAACATTTTCGACTCATAATCAAGGCAGAAATATAACCCTGCGAGGTTATTAATGTTTTTCAAATAACCCTGTATATGCACAATGTATCTACCTGATATTATATATATAATTTACTATATGCATATACATATTGTATACGGTTTGTCCCATAGCTAGTGGTAAAAACTTTACTAGTGGTTTCCTGCTTTGATAATGTATCGAAAATGTTCAAGCAGCCATGACCTAATACTTGTGAAGATATGCAGTTTCAAAGTTTGCATCTTTTTTCAACATATCTGACTTATTTTTTGCAAAAACTTGAACTATCATCGCAATAACTTATATCAATTATGAAAAGTTCATTCGCTATAATACAACTCAAATAAAATGATAAAAACCTTGTCACAAAATTATATTTTTAATTTTTGTAAGATTTTTCATAATCGATATTAATCGAAGTTACTGTACCTAATGTATTGGTTCAACTTTTTGCAAAAAAGAGTGAGAAATATTGAAAAAAATGCAAACTTTGACATTTCATTTCTCCATAAATATTGAAATTAAGAAATTAAATGACGTTTGCTTGAACATTTTCGACATATTGTCAAGACAGAAATACAAAGTATACGTAACAATCTCTTCTATCTATAGTACATGAAGTTTCATCATAACATACGCAGGATTTTTGAATTTCGCGGGTTGTATATTTGTGGGTTCAATTGCCCCTATTTTTTTGTCCCTGCCGTATTTTGTCTTTGGTGGCCATATTAGAGGGCAACTTTATTTTTAGCTGTTGAAAAGATTGCCTACACGTGTTTTATTGTAGACGAGGAAATTAACTTTTGAAAAAAAAGGAACAAATAAATCTAAATTTCTGGAAATAAAACAGCGTTACGATGCCTCGGTCCAAGTATTCGCCGGACATGGTACTTCTTTATCTTCTCAAGGATGAATAAACCCATAAAATACGACGTTTAGTCAACAATGATGGAAAAAACTTCAAATTTTTAACTCTTGATAAACTGTGAAACTGGTCGTGTGCATATTTTTTATATTTTATTTTTATATGTTTTTTTTAATATGTGTTAATGCTTTTTATGTATCATGTTGTATGAGCTAAGCTGTAAAGCGACCGTATATACTTCTTTTTCTCATATTTTTAAGGTAGTGGCTGAGAGTCTTGCTACAGGTTATCTTATATCTATATGCATGTATGTATTGAACAATTAATTGTCATGTGTCCATTAAAAATATAATTAAAAAAGGGTCGATCAGTTGGTTTGGGCATGTTGAGCGAATGAATGAGGAAAAAATGGTAAGAAAGATATCTAATGCAAGTGTTGATGGCGCCAGAAAGAGAGGGCGACCGCGGCATGACCAGATTAACTAGATAGATAGATAGTTGGATGATGGTATCTTTAGAAGCCTCAACAAACGGCGAGCTTGCATGCGAAAATGTATGAATTTATGGATGAGGCGAGAGTTAAATGACAGGACAGAAGAGTGAGACAGAAGAACAGGCGCTCTATCCTCTCTACCTACCCCCACGGGGAAGCGGCGTGATGGTAACAAAGCAAGTAGTGACTAATAAACGCAGATTTATCGGCACTGAAATTGAAAAGATTTTTTTCAAATTCAGTTCCAAAAATATACATGTTATATAATGGAGCTTAAAACTAAGTATGTATATAAACGCGTAACAAAACAGGCAATAATATAGTTATGAACCTCCAAATAATAATAATCTTTAACTATGGGGCTAGCTGTCGACATTTATAACGTGATCGAGATATTTATAACAGGTGTCCTACATTACTACCTCCATCGTAGTAATAGTAATAGTAAAAGTAGTAAAAAGTAAAAGTAATAAAAAAAAAGTAATAATAATCATAAAAAAATAGTAAGCGCTATACCTAAGTAAATTTTTACCTTCTAAATATATAAGCTCGCATCAATAAACCCAGTAAATAAACTACCGTGAGTATCTATTCTAGCTAATCTGATGTGTCTAACTTATTTGTTTCGTACACTACCATTACTGTGACACACATTAGTGTGACACACTTCATAAGACATCGGAAGAAGCCGTTTGTAGAGTCGGACGTCTCCCACATTGTCTCCAATTTGGTGATCACCATCATAAGTCACTTTCAAAAGTCCGAACGCTGGATCCGGTAACTGCATACAGCCATCTATGGCGAAAAATCCATGGACGACGCTCGACGGGAAGTCGCGTAAACAGCATGCCAATCCCGCCCCCTTGTTATAACGAGACATAGCATCGCATATTTCGCTGTATAACTTAAACAACTATTTAACTTGCAATTTGTTACAACTGTTAGATTAAGTCATGAAATATTTGAAATACTTCAAGTATAATCTCAATGTGAAACACTTTGTGCAATAAAACAGAACTACAAATACGAATGTCGTATTTAAAGAAGTGCATGCCATCACCTCGATCTCCTTCCACTGGTCTGCAGTAAATGACGGTGGCGTATCGTAACAATGTATAACACGTAAAACCTAAACGATAAACTTTTAAACATTTATTTTCGTGATTAAATCGTCACGAGATTGTAGAATCAGAAAGAATTATGCGTAATCGGTGATTTTACAGTACAGGGACTGTCTACCGGATTCTGGAAACATCGAGAAAGCGACATGAACACGGGTCTATACATGTGAGGGCACCGCGATGCGCGTTGTAATTGTTATTGTTGACAGTTGGCTAACGCCATAGAAGCGAAACCGTGCGGTGGCTAAGAGTGTTGCTAGGGTGCTATACTAGCGACAGTAATTAAAAAAATACCTACCGATGTATGAGAAGTGATCTACAGCAATCAGAGCGATGGAAACCAGTGAACTAAGATTTCTAGATTTGCGTAAAAATTGTGTCAAGTACAACGACGTGTGTGAATTTTTAGAGTGAATTTAATAATAGTGCTCCAATTAAATTCACGTCCATTGACATTGCGTGATAAATTACATTTTTTTGTGATATATGTATGAAAATGAAATGTAACCAATTAACGCCAATTTTTTGGCACTGAAATGATATTTTAATTTTTTGAATCTTGTTTAGACACCCTTCTGTTATTATTCATTTTGCTTACATTTTTTAACATAAAATGTGTTCTTTAACAAGGTGGTCGCGCCACTGGCCGTCACCTGTCGCGCTGTATTTCACCTTCCCGTGATAAATGTTCGCTGAACGCGCATTTTTGTTCATTACTGACGTCACACACTGTTGCCCCGATGCGTTTGAATTGCTTAACGAGTCGCGTCATGATATTCAGGAACATTTTCCTACCCCGTACCAGGGGCGGGCCAATAATTACACTCTCTAGGGGCGGTTGTAGCGATTTAGAAAACAGAAAGATTGTTCACTGAGAATTTTCATGGACAACATATTAATCTTGTTACTCCCTTTATATTCGTGGTGTCTGCTTGCTTGCTTGCCGTCGAAAAAATTAGAATCGATCTTTGACCCTTTTCCCGTGATCCAATCGAGTTGAAACTTTGCAAGCAGACTCGTGGCAATGATCAAGAAGATCTATCAAATTTTCGTTAAAAAATAACAATAATTATTGTACGATTTTGGATTTTTAGAAATTTTAATGGTTTTTAAAAATTTAAATCATTACAAAAGTTTGATTACTACGAACGGTGGCCTGACAACGTCACGGAATATTTAAAATTTGAATTACTCCGTCAGTAGGTAAAATAGGTGCTTCACTACGAATTTTGAAAATTTATGACAACTGGTCCACAGATGACAGCACACTTCGGCTTTTTGGGAAGAAATCAAATAATACAGAGATATTTTTAGAGATTTTGGACATAGATATTTGTCTAGACATGTTTCATTTTCAGTTAATCAATTATTACATGATGGTAAACTTAATTTACAAAGAAAGGGAGTAAAATAAAAACTTGGTTTTTATGGGTTAGTTTTTAATTAAGTTTATGTTTTAAAAATAACATCATTAATAAATAATTAATCAATAAAAATTGCATTATTATCACTCAAGAACGTTAAAATAATGTGTGTTTGAGATTGTTTTATCTCCGAGTGGGAAGTTTTGTCTCAAGGCAGAGATAACTGGCATCGAGTTGTACATCAGGCAAAAGCATTCAATGAACTATGAAGTGACGAATTATTAGTATTAAAAAAATTAATTAGCCCAAATTATAATTAACTCTGTGAACATGTAAATGGATATTATTTTATTTTAATTAATGTTTTGATCGTAAGCATATTTTCTACATAAAATAGCCAACTTAAAAGTAGGCTGCCCAGACCTACTCAGACGAATACACTGTCACGTGATAGTAGAATCAGAAAGAATTGCACACGATCGAAGATTTTACAGCATTATACACTTTTTACACTAAATTGTAAATTGCTAGAAGGATTTGAGAAGGTCTACCAGATTCTGCAATCATCGTGGCGCGACATGAGCGCCGCGATGCGCAATTAGAGTTATTGTGACATGTTGTAAAGTTTCATAGATATATCTATATGAGAAAGAACGAGCATTATCCATGGCTAAAATAGTTTAGAGACTAGGAGTTATTTTTATTTGACTACGCATTTTTATTAATTGTTGTTTCAGAACTTGATTTTCAACGCCACAATCACTACAATAAATCAAACGTTAACATTTATTGTTAACATTTTAAAATTATTTTTACATACATATTATTTCCATTTCCATTCCATCCCCCCTCTCCTCTTCTCTCCGACCCCTCTGGAATTTATTTATATATATAATACTTGTACTTTTGACTTCTGTTAATCGTATTATATAAATAATTTCAGGAAGATATTTTATTTACCCGTCAAAATTAACAGACTTTCAGCTTTCCATTAATTAGTTATTTGTTATATAATTCACATATAAAGTCACAACAATAACAAATTGCAAGATCAACCTAAAATGTAAACAAATTATTTTTTACACCAACACACATTACAGTATGATTGAACTCACCATTTCTGTTAATCCAAATGATCTCTTACCTCTAATTGATGAAATTTTTCTGAATTTGCATAAGTTGTACACCAAATGCACATATAAATTTTAATTTCACAACAAATAAAATTGTCGCGAAATCGTTGTATGCTGTGTTAACGTGTAAATAGCACCAACTAGTTGTGTTAATTTCGTTACCGTCGTTTCGGCAACGAGTTAAGGCTATGAAAATATCGCCACCTAACGATAGACACCTTAGACATTCTTGTTCCCACTGGTGTTATATTTTTATTATTCATATGTTTTATTCTACTCATATCCAATAAGCTAGTTGAATTCAAAAATTAAGTATAATGATCAAACAATTTCAGCATCACACTCAACATAATCAACCATTGTCGATCAAGTACGAATGAAAGCCTTTCCATGCCTTCCACACATTCTTAGATCCTCCACAAATATTTTCCCCGTTAAAAAAATTATTCCTCTTTAACGACTTTACCATTGAAGATTACCCGAAAGCGGTAGAAATTCAGAAAAAATCGTTTGAGCAAATATTTCACCGAAACTTTTTCCGTTAATATTTCAGGAATAGAATAACGCAACGTTTCTAAAAGCTTTCAATGATTGGCTCAGAGGGGCCTTCGGTTTTAAGAAGAGTTCTTTTCAATTTCGTACACGTAACACACTTATACCTTTGCTTATCCGCTACGTTCTCCTTGCGTCCGCTTCTGATTGGCCTTTGTCTCTCTGGACGCACGGACGTCGAACGGCAGCCATTAATCTGTATTTTCCAAAAAGGAATCATTACTCAGCGTTAGTAAATAGTGGCCCCAATATCCGTTACAACCCTAATTTAAACTGTTCTGTCTTACTGACTTGTTCAAACATCTTCTACCTTCAATCTTTTCATCCCGTGCCGCCCACTCAGCCATCAACCCTTTTCTCTAATTGCTTCGGGCGTAGGGGTGGTAGGGCGGGGTGAATTAAATTAAAACCCCCGTTCACAATTATCGGAGGCGCTCACTTATCGAGGGTGGTGCAAGCTCAATCCGTTCAGGAACTCAAAGGCTCTTGATTTGTCAGAACAATGTACGGACGCGCTGTAACATTTAAAAATTCTGATAGAGTGCATTTCACGTAAGGATTCTATAAGCTTAGTGTGCGCAAGAGCCTGTTTTTTCAATTTTTTTTTAACGCTACAATAGGCCATTATGATAAAACCAACGGCGTGCAGTCATAATAAGAATAGTTATATCGTAATATTCCAATTAAATATATCAAAATATTTTTTTTTTTTCTAGCTCCCGTAACTTGCTGGAATTAAGTTGGAATTACAACATAAGAAAATTAGAGTGTGACACCCAATCAGCGCGCAACACGCAACGTCTCAGCCAACACGCAAGCGTCGCTCCACCAAATAAACGGTATTGACATTTTTATAGTATTATTTTATTATATTAGGTTTTAGGCAATTTATTTTATTATATTTAGTTTTTATATTGAGTTTTAAGTGAATGAAGCCAATTTAAAGAAACAAACGGTGTTCTATTCATGAATTTTCATCTTCAAAATCTTGCAATTTTTATGTCCTGTGATTTTTCACTAGTTATCATATAATTGAGATTTTAATATTTCATAATATTCTGTCATATCACAAAGACACCCAGGCCTAAGAAAATCTCATAGATATATTGTGATCTCAACGGAAATTGAACCCGAAAACTCCGGTGCGAAACGTCATTGTCATGCCCACTAAACTCTATTAAAACTATATTAAATACAATAAATGACAGAAAATTCATAAAATATAGAAAACACAAGTCATACACAGCAAAAATTTTCAAAGTTATCGTTTTTGGATTATACCTATATTTTTGAAGTTTTTCAAATTACAACACTAAATAATATTGCTTTTTACTCCACTTCAAAAATTATAGAGTTATGATGACCAGCTGCGAGAATCATGTATACTAACAAGTAACTAGTTCATGAGAAAAGATTACAGATATCTCTAGCACAGTCAATTCAAATAAAGGAAAGATTCTCAGATTTGAACGTATATAGAACATTCAAATTTTGATAATGTGTGGATGTCCTTACGTTGGAGTTGGTGAACGTTGCTTGTGACCCGTATGAGCTGGCTTCGATGATCACTCAAGCCAGCTCATACAGGTTGTAGGCCCTGGGGCGTAGTATAAAAAGACTTCCACACACGTTTCTCATATTCATAGGTTCTTCTCTGTGAGACTTCTATAATTTTATCTTAATTTATTTATTTATTTGTTTAATACAAGATACAACGTACCATTAGAAAAAGAAACAAAAAAAATTGAAGATTGATAGTTATTAATTATATAAAAATGGAGAAAAGCTACAATTCTATCAAAAAACGACTAATAATAAAGTGATTATGTAGAAAACTACAATATTAAGCGAATGTCATAAAGTATAAAAAAATTACAATAATTTTACTATACTTAAATTTCACTCGATTTTATTGATTCATATTTAATGAAAAAATCCTAATACATTTTTCTAATAAATTTATTTGGAAAGCGCAAATCTGTTTATAAATTTTTAAACAAAAATATTATAAATTGCACAAACAATTTTAAATGGATCTTCAATTAAAAATCGACAAAATATTCATGCCCGGCTGCGCTGCACGCCTCGGATTAAAGCTTTATACAATTTTGGACAATTTTTCCGATACACTACATATTCGCTTTTTTAATGCAACAAAATGGCAGCGCACGCTGTCAGACTGAGTTAAAAAAACCAGGATAAAATCTCATCTACAATCGAGCAGGTGCACAATTTGACAGAATTGTTCATCCATTTTATAACAAGGATATATTTAAAAAATATTATACATATAAACATTAATTACACTAATAGTAACGTATCCGAGTGACGTCTGTCTAATGACTGAGAGTGACAGACGGCATGGAAGAACGAGAGAGCGAACGGCATAAAGCGAAAGATGCTATTTTGCTGGCTCTTTTATTCCGTAGTTACTACGAAGTGAACAGTATTCTTATTGTATTAGAACCAAACTATTCATTCATTCATCTTCATCCCCTTATCCTAGTGAGGTCGGGTGCCCAAAGACTCGACAAGGTGTTCCCATGTTCCCCTGTCTTGCGCTACTGCTGCATAAGTTAACCAGGCTAGACCCATTCTGTTTTCATACACAAATTTCTGTTGCCTCTCCTGTTGCTTAATCTGGGGCGACCCACCGGCCGTTTTCTCATTTATGTTGGCACTTCTCACTCTGTCCATCAATGTGACTCCCGCTACCCTTCTTAGAAAACTAACCTCGGCAGCCTGGATCCTTGCTCTCCCTTCCTATTGATCCTTGCTCTCACTTTCTATTGAACTATTGTCACCTGTAATAATTGTAAAACGATATCTGGAAGCCGCGACAACGAGTTTCATTGGAATTCCGAACATCAAGTTTCTTCACCACACATATCGGAGAGAACATTACTGTTTAGGCGTTTATACAAATACACACAACACATTAGACACACATTTCTTTATTGGTTTGAGATGTTCGTCCTAGTAGCGATCTATGGCCCCTGTCGGCGCGGCAGATTTGCTTTTGTGAACTCGGAAGAGACGGTACTATTTTTGGAGCTGTTGTGTGATTCGAATTTATGGAAATCTAATCGGAAATAAACAAAAAAGTGAAAAACAAGACCAGGAATACGGCGGACGAAGATTGAGTACACGGAGACAGACGGCTCACCAGTCGACTAAAGGTAAGTCGTAGATTTTCTACTTGGATCGAACTAAATTTTAAATCAATAACGAAAAGGTCAAAAAACACCACATACAACAGAGCTATCGAAGACGGCGGTAACAATTACACTAATATACAAAAATCTGAATATGAAGATATCATCACATTTTTCGATTTTTTATTTCACTCCCAAATTAGCATATCTTGTTCGTTTAATTCTTCGAAATTCGAAGCTGCTGTAAACGATGCTTATTTAACCATTAAATTATAATGAAAGATGCCAAATTCGATTCTGCAGTCCTTTAAAACCGTGCTTATTATATAATACAAAAATTTAGGGAAAATGAGAAAATGTGTTCCTTAATATTAGTCTCACAGAGACAAAGCCATAAGAATGAGAAAGGTGTGTGAAAGTATTTTCATAAAATGACCCAGGGCTTACAACCTTTATGAGCTGGCTTAAGTGATTACTCAACATAATGCAACGTTCACCAACTCTATCGTATGAACATCTACAGATTATCAAATTTTCGAAAGTTCTATATAATGTTCCAGATCTGAGAATGTTCAATTGTTCAAAACTTAGAATCTTTTGTTTATTTGAATGGAATATGCTAGAGACATCTGTTATCTTTTCTCATGAACTAGTTAGTTTACATAGATTTTTGCAGCTGATAATGATGCCTCTATATTTTTAAAGTGGAGTAATAAGCAATACACTTTTTAATGCATAAATGAAATTATTACGAATTATTTTAACATATATACTACAAGACGCCTGAAAATTTCCTTTTTTCATTTCTTTTTATTTATTTTGTACACCAGTACACATTTCAACAATATTTTTATATAGGTATATTCTAAGAACACAGTTACTGGATTTTGTCCCCAGAGGATTTTGTCATGTTCATGGCTTCGTCTCTATGATTCTTCTATAATTTATTTTAATTGATTAATCATATCTCGGAGGACAAAATCCAGTAACCGTGTTCTTAGAACATTACATATAAAAATATTGTGTTCCTTTATATTCATTTCCTCTATTTACATCTGGATTTTTTCAATCTTGGTGACTTGAGGATGAACATGGCGAGAGATTTCAACGAGATATCAGCCAAATTGAATAGCACTACGAGGGAAAATGGAAAGAAAGCATGCTTGCGGATTACCATTGGAGCCTTAAAAGAGAAAAGAGCAAATAGAAATATATTTCCTAATTAAATTACATTATATACTTGCATGATGTACTTACATTATTCCTTGAAAGAATAACATTTCTGAAATTTTGAACGCATTTTAGTAAAAAACTTGCTGGGAAAATTCTATAAGAATCACTTTTTTCAGTTCATGTAACATTCTTTAAAATAAAGCTATGTTTTGTGTATCAATATTTTTAAGATTAAAAAACTAAGATCGCTCTTCTACGATGGGCAATATGTAGATTCGATAGTTGTCTGAATCAATTTTGTAATTTTATTATTTGTGCATTATTTTATTATTTTTATTTAAATTTTAAATTTTTAAATATATATATATATTTTATTTTCGTCATATCAAATACAGCAATTTCATAAATACAAAGATAAATTCTTAATTTAAAAAACGTTTTACTCGCCAAAAAAGAACTGACGCTCGTGCTTATGGGAGGAGTAATCACATCAGTTCATTTCATGGACATTAAAATTGTAATAATAAAGTGTTAAGAACATGGAGAAACAAAATAAATAAGTAAAGGGTGAAGGTCATGGGAATTTCAAGGGGTTTTTTATTAATTTTTTTTAGTTTATTTTTAAATGATGTAAGGTCTTGAATTCTTTTAATTTTTCGGGTAATGAATTGAATGTTTTGATTCCTACAAAGGAAAAATGGTTCTGGGATGGGCTTGTTTTATATTTTTAAATTTAGAAATGGTCTTGTATACCTGGAAGTTAAAGAATCCATTATATATTTTTCTTTAAATTTTTTTTGTAATGATTTCTTTTAAATTCTTAATTTAAAAAAAAATTCATTACTAAAATTTTAAATTGGAATAAATGATTTGTTGGGTAGGTTCTGTTTCTTTTTAAATAACTTTAATTATGCTTTTTTTGCTATTAAGAGTGTGTTTAATGATGTTTTATATGATCCTCTCCACCCGATGATACCATATTATTGATTGAATTAAAGCATAATATATATAATAATAATTTTTGTATAACTGTGGTTATATAAAACTGTGTAATTAAATAAAACACGACTTGGTATACACCACAAAATATTTATTTTCTTTATTCAAGATGAATAAACACCTCTACAAGTTTCGGGAACGAAGTTTCCTTCCTCAGGAGGATACAATGTATACATTGTAACTTCGTTCCCGAAACTTGTAGAGGTGTTTATTCATCTTGAATAAAGAAAATAAGTATTAAGTGGTGTACACCAAGTCGTGTTTAATTTAATTTTTAAATATGTCACCACAAAGTTATAAATCGTTCATTGAAGAAGTAAAAACTGTGTATTATGCTTTGATATAACTTATAGTTTATTACAATTTATTTTATTCTAGTCTATCAAAACTGCGATTGATATAAACATTCGCTGTACTTCTTCAAAAAGAAACTAATTATTGTGCTAGGAGAGGGAATTTATCATTATTATATGGAGGGGAGTCATTTGGTTATTAGCTTTATCAACTTTTGTTTTGTAAAATATTGCATAATATACGAATATTACATCAGCATTTGATCGTTCTCATATAATTAACAAGAAAAGGTTTTATTTACTGCTATAAATAAATAAAATAGATTCCACTGTTGGATATAGGGGATGGACTTCTTTACCACAGTCTAGAAGGAGACAACACTAAAAACAATAATATTATCACGGAATCGTAGCTGTAAGAGGCAAAAGAAACACTACAAATTTATTAAGGTTTTACTAATTACACAAAGTCACTGGAAACTAATTTAATTGGAGCATTGTTCTTTAATAGTCACTAAATGTTTCTAGAATACTTCACACATTAATTTCGTAATTTGCATTAGTTATCATACTTGTCTCTCATATACTGATGCACGTTACTTAAATCGCTCAGGTTCGCACTTGGTTCTTTATTTATTATCGCTGGAATACACACACGCGCTGGTCACACCGCCGCCGCCGCACGACTCCGTTCCAATAAGATGTACGTTTCCCAGATTCCAAAGAAATTTCCTGGAGTGGTAACAGTTTTTTTGTTTTTATCTCAGGAACGCCTCATTGGGATATTGTTGCCCTTGATTTAAAACCCTTTAAATATTTGTAACAGAGCTAGTCCACAAAACTTTGCAGGTGGATTCCTGCCTTGACTGTGAGTCGAAAATGTGCAGTCAACCATGATTTAATATCAATAGTTGAGGAAATATGCGACATCAAAGTTTGTATTTTTTTTTTTCAATATTTCTGACTTATTTTTTGTAAAAAGTTGAACTATCATTACAGTAATATAATATGAAAAATTCATTACCTTTAATACAAGTCAAATAAAATGATGAAATCCTACCAATTCCAATTGGAAAATTTTCGGGGTTTTTATTATTTTATTGAATTTTAATTGAAACGAATGAATTTTTCGTAATCGATGTAAGTTACTGTAATATTTCAACATTTCTTAAAAAATAAGTCAGAAATATTGAAAAAAAGAAGCAAAATTTGATGTCGCTTATCTCCTTAACTATTGATATTAGGTTATGTTTGCTTGAATATTATTTATATAAGGTAATGTTTGCTTGAACATATTCAAGGCAGGAATCCACCTGTAAAGTATTGCGGACTATCTCTGTTACACCTTGTTTATCTACTGTCACGGAATGCCAAGAAAAAGGAATGCGCACCGTCGAATTCCTTGTACTATGTCACAACACTATCGAAGGTTTTGGAAACATTCGGGAAACGCCTGTAACAACCGAGAAGCGACGAAGACCTCCTCCTTAATACTAGAATAATCTAGAAATAACAAAAATACATTACACACGATATAAATCATGTTTGACACTTCGATTCAGTGCGAAGTCGGCCGCGAGACGACGCCCAGGGTGGACACTCGTGAATTGCGAAGCAAGACAGATATCGAGCGAAGTACCCGATTGGCAAAATAAATAAATTCGATAAATACTACGCGCGAGAATTGGATGGAATGTTCTCGTGAATATTAAATAAGTATTACCCAGCGATAATAAATTGTTCATTTACGAGTTAACTCGTTAAATTTTATTCGTTTTAAGTGACTTGGTACATTGAATAGATAATTAATAATTAATTATTAAATCGCTAATTAATTTCCAGTATTTTCATTCATTCCTCCCACAGCCACGATAAGTGACAATACGTTAGAAATTTTATGGTTAAAATATTTACACAAAAAAGATTTCTCGCGAAAACCGAACGTGAAATGTATTAGTTTTAATATATAAATATATTATACGCATTCTAGAGAGAAACTTTGAATTATTTTTTTCACATAGTCACTCCCCCTCTATCCATAATGTAGTAAATACATTTAACCTTTCAGCATACTCTCTTGTGTACGGAAAAAACTCTTTGAACATTAATCAGCACGTTTTATTCCTTTTTTGAATTCCGCCGGTGTTGCCAGCGCTCACACCGCCGCAGACGGGGGTACCTACGTGGAAGCACATTAAGTATGACTCGGGGATGGTTGTGACAGGCACTAGGCCAAATATAAATGAACAGAAATCCCCAAAGACCCAGATGGAAAAATCACTTAGAAAATTTTTAACCGCAACGGTGGAGGGGAAAAATCACCAAACAACATTCTGCAAACACGCGACGTATGAAATTCCGACCAAATTCTTTTTGATCGATGGAATATTAATAAGAAATTATTTTTAAATCACTTTTAATCTACGTGCATAAGTTCTGAATGAATTGGGGAGTTTAAATATAATTTTAATAAATTTTAAAGGGGCTATCGATTAACCAAATAGGACGACTTTCTCTCACATTTTGGTGCATTTATGTTATTAATCAATTATTTATTATAATTTTTTTAATGTTATGATAGATATTATATGTTATACTTTTTTAAGAAAAAGGTATTGGAACATGAATAATTATGTAAAGATTATATACATATAGCAGCACTACAGGATTCATAATTTACTGCTCTATAAAACTAATCATGTCGTTTTTTGTTTACGCTGTTGAATGAAAGGGAAATATTATTATATGAAATATATTATTACCATTCCTTATTATATTCCATAATATAAATCAAAATACCCATCTACAGTAAAAATCATCTAAAAATTCCTAGGAGCACATAAAATATTAAATTTCATGTTTTTATAGAAAAATATTTATAATACTGTTGTCTGCCAATATATTTTTTGTTATGCTTTAATAAAAAAAATTCTCTAATGACAACAAGAAAATATAGAGTTCTTGGTATATAATTATTTTAGCTTATTAAAATATACTGTATTTATCCAAGTGGTGCACGCTCGAGTTGTCAAACTGAATTAGATATATGAATCCCTGCTTTACGGACCCGACATTTATTTGGAGGAAAGTTTCAACATTTCGCAACTAGGGGTCGGCCTACCCCACCGCCCCAGGTATTTCACTCACCCTTTATTTATTTTATTATTATTGGCCTTCTGCATTTGAATAACGATATACAATTTCTCTATATGTGGGGTATAAAAGCGAAGGCGGCAATATCCAATATTATATAATTTGCTTAAATTTCATTGCAATTTTCTATCTCAAAATCACGCCAGCTAGGATAGACAGGGAGGATAGAACACCACACTGCCATTTTCTGTCTTGACACAACGATTTTGTCTTATCCGTTCTCAAACATTCTATCATGCGTATTCTTCAGTTGTTGAAGCTTTTAACAGAGTCGTGCTCAGACGTTTGATTACTCTGATCATGCCGGGTCTTTCTTGGTTGGCCTCTGCTCCTGTCGCTTTCAAAACTTGCCTCAAATATTTTCTTTACCATCCTCTACTTGCTATCATGTTACACATTTTTAATTCTATTGACTCATTAAATGCATTTGCATTTTAATACCTACATCGTATTTAGATTTTCCATATATTGCGACCTACCTAAGTAACCATAAGTACAGAATAAACCAATTTTTTCTTCCAGAAAATAGATATTTTTATTATGAATAGATTAAATTAATTAATTAATTCATCATCTCTAATTCTTATAGAAGTTCTTGTGTCTAAGAGTCATCAGAATACGGTTTTGTCACGTGTGCACCTGCAAGTAGGACTGTGGCCCAAGATAGAACTATCAGTGAACGAAACAGAAGGTTCGATCATAATATTTCACGCTACTCGTACGCAATAGGATACCTGAAAGCAGGGCTTTGGACCAAGATAGAACTATCAGTGAACGAAACAGAAGGTTCGATCATAATATTTCACGCTACACGTACGCAATAGGATACCTGCAAGCAGGGCTTTGGACCAAGATAGAACTATCAGTGAACGAAACAGAAGGTTCGATCATAATATTTCACGCTACACGTACGCAATAGGATACCTGCAAGCAGGGCTTTGGACCAAGATAGAACTATCAGTGAACGAAACAGAAGGTTCGATCATAATATTTCACGCTACACGCACGCAATAGGATACAACCCATTACATGAAGTGAGCAGACCTCCAATTCCGTTCTAGCCTACCAAGATTCTCTCGCCTATAAAATCTTGTGCCTACATAAAAAATATTTTTTCAAGTTTTTTTTTTTTTACCTTTTTACAAAAATTAATATCATTTCAAATATGAGAACAATTTATTTTTCTAACTCTATTAGAGTTAGGTACAGGTACAGGGTATAAAAATGCATTTTACAGTTTCATGATTAAATTATATGTCTAGTATGTTTTGTATGTATGTTTTTTGGTTTCAATTATATTTTTTTTCTGATCTGTTATTTCTCTGATCTTTTGAAAGAGATTATCAAAGAATTTAATACCAAGAAAAATAAAATAATTTTGAGTAGTGGTAAAATTAAATTTTGGTATGTTAAGTTATCTCTAAATCTTGTTGATCGAAAAAACCGTTTCTTATTTTTTTTTATTTTAATGGATTTTTGTATTTTTTTTTGTCTATTATTTTTAGTATTTTTAGTATTTCAAGTGTGAATTTCAAAAAACCTTAACACAACAAATAACATAATCAATAATCAAGTACATCCCTTCATATCATCTCTTCTTTCAATGTTTCCGATCTCCCACCACCTAGATACCCCCTCCACTTCTACCAAATCTACAACCCACACACCAGACAACCACTCCCACATACCTGATGAAGGAGACGGACGTTTCCGAAACATGTAGTGAAACAAGTGCTCAAATATAAAATAGTGGAAAAAAACAAAGTTCACTGTTTTATTTCATAATTTGTTCATAATGGATTTCCACAAAGTTAACGCCGAAACATTCAATTACTTGTATCATGGCCATCTTCAGACTGGTACATTATTCTCTTAAGCTGGGGCGTTTATACAATTTAAGTACTGGGGTGTTTAACATTAAGTTTATATGATATTTATGTAGTAGTATGTTTAAGGATTCTATAAAATTCCAAAAGGTTTGTGATAAGTTAATATTAATGTATGTGTGTAATGGGATAGTTCTCCCCTTAGTTCTAGTTATACATTATGAAAGATATGTTAATTCCTATTTATTGATCAAGTTCTACTATTACTTAATGAATGTAAATAATTTTTGAAATAGCAAGTGAACAATATTGTGTTTCATATAACGTCTTATATAGGTCGTAATATATAGGTCTTATTATTTTCATAGAATTTAAGAGGTATTTAAATAATTGCTGGAATTGAGTTATTTCGACTAAATCTTTGTCTTCTATATCTACACAAACAAGTTAAATTATTATTATATTACAATGGATACATTAACGGGGACTGAGCATTTTCAAATTCAAAAGTGTTTTAATTTAATTATTAAAATAGAATTCCACTAATAACTACATACATACTTCAAAATTAGAGATAATAAAACATTTGTTTTTGATAGAGTATTATCAGCTTAATTTTTAGAACAAATTAATATAAAAGTCATTTTTTTATTAATCAAAAGATTATTTTTACAATAATTTAAATAGTTTCGATGTAAGTAGCTAAAAATGCACACATTATTATTTGTAGAATTAAGTGGTTTACTAAGTTTTCAAGTCTCAAAAAAGTCTCAAACAAGTCTCTGTAAAGATAATGACAATGTACGCATTGAAATGTTTAAATAATCTAGGTTTTTTAGCGCATCCGAATCGTCCGATGGAAAATGATGCTAGTTTTGATTTAAATAATATTTATTTTTTTATCTTAATTTGGAATAGTTTAAAATAGTAGTCAATTTTTTATACGAACAGACAAATAAATTATTATATTTTGGTTTTCTAATATTATAATTGTGTATTTTTTTGCAAATAGATTTTTTTAACGTGGGATTATTTTATTAATAGAAAATGTAATAATATTAATGACATCTTAAAAATAATAAAATTGACTTTATCGACGCCATTCATCAGCTGAAACTAGAAGGTAAAGGAAATAAAGTTTGGTTTAAAGTGAACACTATTTTACATTATATTAATATAATGGCTAACAAGAGAATTTGGAAAATTTTTTAATTTGGTTTATTAAGAATTAATATCGATGTGTTAAATTAAAATTTATTTTTTATAACTATAAACTGCACACGGTGTACATAATCGATATTGTGAATCATTGACGTCAAATGTGTTGTTGCATTACTGCCTACCGTGAGGCGACTCGTATAACTTTATCTTTTTCTCGCACAGATATCGCAAACTCGCACTATGCATTGTGTATCGGTACACAGCAGATTCTTGGAGTGCGATGATAAAAAATCGACTTATACGTAAACAATGTAAAAATAACCAATATATTATAAAAATAGCCAAAAAATCGCTAAATAACTAAATAAAACTAACTAAAAGTATTTCCTAAAATTTCCGGCCAGTGAGTTTGTTTTCCCATATGTTTTATTACATCTCTTATATTCGTGAAATAATTGTAATTTTTTTTAAATTATTTAATTTTGTAAACAATGATCATAATTGTTTGTTAAGGGTTAATTTTTTATCACTGTTATAAAGGAAATGAATTTTCCAAACGCGGTTTTATTTTGATAACTAAACCCAAGCGGTTAAATTTCATGTAAATTTAATTTTGATTAAATATGATTAACCGCAATGCTTCTAAAGTTAATATAAACAATACAATGTATTTTTATGGTATTAAAACGGTAAAGATATTTATATTTATCCGGAAACTTCAATATAATGATTTATGATACAAAATATTTAATGGAATACGTTAAACAAGATATAACCCGTTAAAATTTATAGAAAAATAATGCGACCCCGTTATTATTAAATATAAAAAAAACGTATTTTATTTACGATTCTTTTTAAAGTTCAATTATGAACTGTGCTGTAAAAAAGTTCACAACTTAAAATACATTGTGGCTAAAGAATCTTAAAGATCTGTGCACATGTTTGTTAATTATTTTGGAATTGCAATATCTCTTGACTTGGATGCCCATTTCATACTGCAGTTCAGGCTATCGAATGTGAAAATTGAATTTTCCACGGACGTACGACAGGATATTTGGAACGCCTACCAAATTTCCTGATGGAAAATGTAGAGAAGACTGCAACCTATTTCATGACACAGATCGTAAATTACCCGCTCCACGTGCACACACACATACACACACACACACACACACACAGACACACACGAGTAAAGCCTCCTGGTCAAGCTGCACGCTAACGTGTTTGATTTGCGACACTTCAAAATTTGCATAGAAAGAGAAGCCTTCAATACATGCATATATGTAGGTGTGTAGGTATACGAGACGCCTGAAATCAGCATATTAAAGGAAGAGTTTTATTTTATTTTCATTAAAGAAACGCATACACAGTTGTTTCAAGGGATGTTTCACAATTTCCAAGGTTTGTTCTGGCATAAATGTGTTCATGGTGAAATGGCAATCCAAACCGAGTACAAATCAGCTGTCAACTATCAAATTGGCTGTCCTGGAAAACGTATGGCTAATTCGAGAATCAAACCTCTAAAAAACACCTTATAATTTAAACACTAATGGCATGCATAAAATTATCTTTCCAATAAGTAGCTTGTTGGTGTAATGGTCATGATGCTCGCTTAGTGATCTAATGGTCGGTGGTTCGAGCCCCATTCCAAGACATCATCCAGTTAGTCCTATTCTCATAGCACAAGCGTTTAGCTTATCTGGAGAATAGTAAGAATTGAGAATAATAAAGAAAACAGGAGAATAGAAAGAAAAGAAAGAAAGAAAGAAGAAGATGCGACACGCATTCCGTGTTCTCATATCTATTTTTTTTAAAAAAACAAAAAAATAAGAAAATAATTAAAGCTAATTCAATGACATATTTTTACTGTTGTCTCACATTATTGCATTATGATTATTGCATATAGGATTTTTCACATATATATAGGTACATACTATGTACTATATATTATCAAATACATTTTAAATATAAGGATACTCCTCTCCTACTCACGAGATTTTATTATTCATGAAGATAAAGACAAGAGAAATACCATTTAAAAACTGTCACTATAATTATTGTTAAAAAAAATGTATTCATCTATTAAATTAAATTACCGCGGGTTTTATATTTTGTTTTATTTTAAAATTGTATACCTCTAAAAAAACACCATATACAACGGTATACCAAAACCAAATTGCATTTGCCTTAGCAATGTTAATAATCAAATTATTCAACGGTTAACAGATGGCTTTGCACGCGTGATGTGCTGTTTCCAGAAGCGTGTGCATTTGATAATAAAGCCAATTCATTAGTGCGCAGTATTACGCAACCACAATAAACAATGCGACTGAACCAATTTTATTAAGCATGAGCATGTTTATTCAAAATGATTAAAATATTAACCTCATTTATAGAAGGGCCTGTTGGGACTGCGATTAATTTAATTTACAATTAGTACAATACGAAATACCTCAGTTCTATGACAGTCTTTTATCCACTATGACGAGAGACCAAAAGCATTGATTTATTATAAAGTGATGAAATGGTGAATTCAAAAAGTTCTATAAAAAATCCGCGACGACATATATCTAAATCTTCTTCTTCTTCAGCCTTCATCTCTCCACTGCTGGATAAAGGCCTCTTTCATAACCTTCCATCCTTCCTTGTTTTTTACTAATTGGGATTATATCGTCTGCCCATTTCTTTTGAGGTTTTCCGACGCCTCTTTTATTCTCCTAAGGTCTCCACTTCAGAACTCTGGGAGTCCATCGTGTAGCATCCTGCCTTGCAACATGCCCTGCCCATTGCCATGCTACACGATCCATGATATCCACTATTCTAGTTCTGCATCTAATTTCAACATTTCTAATTCTATCTCTTAGGCTTACTCCAAGCATGGATCTCTCCATGGATCGTTGCGTGCATTTGAGCTTTTCTACATTTTTCTTTATAAGAGCCATTGTTTCCACTCCATACGTCATCACTGGCAGTATGCACGATTCAAAGGTTTTTCTTTTAAGCCTAATTAAGGCTAGATCAATATGTTAAGGTTAATACACAAATTGATAAAATTTTATTCTTATAAGAAGTATACATTTACTTCAAGAAAAATAGTCTCTTGCGCAATATTAAAACAAAAACCATAAAAAAAACAGGGCTCGTCCGGGATTTGAACCCGGGACCTCTCGCACCCAAAGCGAGAATCATACCCCTAGACCAACGAGCCATATGTCAATGACTAGCTGTTATAATTACTAATTCAAGTGTCGAATAAAATCCGCTTAGTCATGTAATATTTACACAGCATATTTGGTGAGGAAATTTCATTGCATCGCAATGTTTACAGCTGGCCGTAAACCAACAGATATAATGTAGGTATATTAATCGATTACCCATCATTACGTTATCTATGCCATTTAATTTGGTAATTTTTATTTATTATCTATTTCCTGTCGAGTCCATACTGAATAAATAGATAAACGCCGCCGAAAGCGAATGAAACTTTATTGGGTAAATTTGTAAAGTGAGTTATGGTATAAAACCGTCTGTTGTCCAACAAAACAATAATAATTTATATTGTCACGTGTCGTACCTAGGGAGGAATTAATGAAAATACTAGAAATTAATTAGCGATTTATTAAATATTGATTAATTATTTATTCAATGTCACTTAACACGAATTAAATTTAATGCTATTCTTTAAATCACACTATTTCGTAAGCTATCACTCGTCTATGAACACTTTATTATCGCTGGGTAACACTATACTTATCACTTGTAAAACATTCAATTCTCGCACGTAGTATTTATCGTTTATTTTCAACGTCGGTTAGGTACTTCGACTGGGGACACCTGGCCATCGTCCGCGACTCACTTCACATTGAACAATCTGTCAAAATAAGACAACTCTATAAAAACTGGATTATCGAACCTCCTAAATTATTCTAGTGTTTAGGAGAAGACTCCCGTCGCTTCTAGGCTTTTCCAGGTATTTGTAGACGTTTCCCGGAAGCTGTAGACCATTCTAGATCCTACAATAGTGTTGTCACATATTACAAGGAATTCGGACAATGCGATATTGCTTCTGATTACTATTCCGTGACAATATCATCAATATAATTAACGAAAACCACCGACTAAACACATGATATTTCTCATAAGTTAAATGCAAGTTTCATTATTTTGTCATTGTAAACATAGAACGATATGAAGTGTGCGTCGTAGCTAGTAGCAAAAACTTCGAGAAGTCTTTCACACTTCGACTTCGACTTCGTTGATTTATAAACGCCTTATACTTGTAAGGTATGGGCCATAAATATGGTACGGCAAGACCATGCACTATACTTGCACGGTCATTTTATTTTATTAATTTATTGCATTACTTTCGATTTTTATGATGAAAATGTGTATTTAATAACATACAATTACACTAATAATCATAAAATATTGTTTACATTACAAACTTCTAATGTTCGCTATTTTCTTCTATCGCTTCTAACGCTCCGACTATTTTTTAAGGTCATACCTTAAAAAATAAAACAATAAGAGAAACGTAAATATTAGAATAAAAGAACACATTGAATGCTTAACAAATGTAGGTTTTTCTGAATTTGCCGAACATCTAATTAATTTTGATCAAACATTTGATAATAATACAGGGCCAAAAAATTTTACACAAAAACGGACTAGGTTTGCGACTTAACAATCTAGAAGCATTAGAAATTAATAAAGCTATCAATAATAATAGTCAAATAATAAATAAACAAATAAATTTATCTAATAGTCCGATTTTAAAGCTATCTTCACTTAAGTCCTCCCCTTCCCTCCCCCCCACCTAGTTGACACTCTGTCCCTCTCTGTTTTCCTTCCCACGTTATAAATTTCTGTACTCAGATTAGTCTATATTATAATTGTCCCGAAGAAGGTTGAGTCCAACTGAAACTAGTTGACAAACATATAGCAATAAAGTAGTTTAAAACATAGTGTTAAATGTATTCTTAAATGTCTTAAATAAAACAATGCTAAAAAATAGTAAGATGATGCTCACACGGGATACCCACTTGTCTCATCAATACTTAAAATATTTTCAAATTAAGCTTTGAAAACAAGATTTAAGATACTGATACACATGCTTATTTTTGAGCATGCCCATTAGCATGCTCTATCAACTGTACACACTTGCTCGTTATTAGCACGCTTATTTTAATCATGCTCATGAATGAGCACGTTCAAAGCTAACGCTCAAACACACATCCTTATTACTGGCATGCTCTTGTCATAGAATAGAGACGCCCTTGTTCAAAATGGAAACTTTGCAAACTGAAACAGGAAATTCAAGTGAACCAATAAATCCAAACAGTTCCCGAGTTTCCATCCGGACATTTTTGATTTTTGTGTTTACAATTATTATTGTAAGATTTAAATCATTCGTGCTATTCATTTTATGCTATTCATAATTAACTTGAATGCGGTTTTTGGGCTATTGTGATAACTGGTGATACATGGGAAAAGACAATTAGAAACGCAAATCAGGACATAAGTACGACAAAAAAATTCGACCGTAATTTCTTATCCCTAAATGCTGAAAAAACAGTATACATCCCTTTCACATTAAACCTACGTAATATCCCAAACAATATAGTTTTAAAAATACATAGTCCTAACTGCCATAGTGAAAACTGTTACTCTATAACCTGTGACAAACTAAAAATGACGAATTATCTTAAGTACTTGGGTATTTTTATAGACTAACAAATGAAATGGAAGAATCATATAAACATGATTGTAAATAGAGAGCGAAAAATGATACATATATTTTAAGATTACGCAACATTTTAACGATTGAATCACTTAGAACATTATATTATGCTTTTGCACAATCGTATTACAATATGGAATAATAGCTTGGGGGGGCTCTTATAAAAATAACTTACAGACTCTTAAAACAACTCAATAATTAATTATCAAAGTAATATTAAAAAAACCTAGAACCTTCCCTACAGATCTACTTTTTAAAGAAATTGATGTTCCAACATTAGACAGACTGTACAAAAACACCTCAATTTTACAAATACATAAAGAAACATTCACTCAAATAAAATATAAATACACCACAAACTCATAATACTCATATTCATACCCAAAGAGCGCAAACAATAGGATGTTCCCATTCCCAAATACAACAAAATAGCCACACAACACCATTCCACTTATCTAGGTGTCAAATATTTCAATAACTTACCAATGAATATCAGAACTGAAGAACACTATACAAAATTCAAGAAACACATAAAACAAATAGAATATAAATAATTAAAACAAAAAATAGTTAGAATTTAAAAAAATAACTGTACTCCGAAAATAATTAGTATACTCGAGTCACTAATATTTATCTTATGATGTTTGTATTTCTCTACACTCTTCCATTATTGATTTATACATACTTATTTATTTATGCTCCTATGTATCATGTACTCCTGTAACCAAACACTTTTACTTTTATGGGGACAGTTAAACACGTATTAAAAAAATGTAATATTCAGTGTAACATGTATGTTCTATTTTATTTTCAATTAAATATTCAATTTAAAAAAAATAATAAAAGTCTGTTAATAAAGTTTCATAAACATTATTTCTTGCTATATTATTTTTATACAGCGGTGACCGAGTATTCCACAGACATTCGTGATTCCTATAATAAGTCACGAAAAGTAATGTTTTGTCATCTCCCCAACGCGCCATATTTGTTTCATCTGTCGAGGACTGAGAAGATCGCATCGATAATAGATATTAGCCGCGAATGGCATTAGCATGCTTATAAGCAACCCTGTTACACTCAAAAGATCCCCTTTCCACCCGTAAATCAAATGAGTCAATCAATCAATAAATCAACCGGCGGTTGATTTTCGAGCTTGCTATTAATGAGCATGCTACTAAATAGCAATGGCTCAAGAAGCTCAATACTGCACATGCTCACGTGCCACTAATGAGCATTTGTATCAGTACCTTAATATACTAGTTTCCTAGAATGAGGTTCGAATCCATGACCACTGTATTGCTAGGCTAGTTTCTAAACCACTTTACCAAACGGCACGTGATAAATAGGACATAAATAAATAAAAACACGAATAAATACAATAAAAAATTAAAAATGTTTAAGTTTTGATAAAAGCTTGAAATAATCTGTAAACAAACAACAAAATGTAAATACTTTATTCGAAATTTAAAACGACTACGGAGCTTTAATTTTTTTATTATGTAAATCAAAATTTGCGTATTGTTCTCACATAATAAGGATTTAAGACACGGACAGGAAACGTGGAGAACAAACTTTCGACTTGATCTGAGCAAGATTAATGATTCCCAGTACTCCAAGAAAGCGTTCAGAATTTGTCGCAAAACTGTGAACGTTGGGCGACACGGTGTCGGCGTAATTGCGTTCCGAGTGATTATGGCGACACTCTAACCAAAAAAGCCTTGTCTCGCTTTTGAGATGAACCTTACAATTTTCCCGAATCAAATTATCGGGAGCGCAGAATGCGTATCGGTAATTTTATTACTATCGTGATTTACGACCGGGAGGGTAAAATTTTTTCCCCGATTTTAATCAGCCTATTTTGAGTAAATGCTTAATAAAAGTAATTATTGGCGTGCTGAAACATAATGCAATTATTTGAATATATTAAACGTCTGTGCAAACCAGATATTTATTTATAATTAAAGGGCCCATTAAACAAGTAGGTACTTATGATAATACTAGCGATTAATTCGTGCCATTTACGAAATCAGTCCATTTTTTAATGGCCATTCTGTACTGTTATACTTATTAACAAATTTAACACTTATTTATTTATACCTACCTAAAAGATTATGAGAACTTCAGGGCAATAAGCATGCACGCAGAGACCCTCCAATATCTTAAGATCCTCTATCCTGAAGAAGAAAAAACTATCCTCCAAGACGACCGCATTTCTTCAAAATTTTTCAGGCATTCATTCCGTGTTTTGGCATATGACCAAAAATCTTTAAGAAAAATTCTTTAAATAAATCATTAACATCTTTATCGTCTTGTTACCCTTATCTTAGATAGGCAGGGCTCCGTTACCTCAACAAGGCGCCCTCAGGGGTTGCTATCCACCCCTGTTTCGGTGACCGCAACAAACCGTAGGCCAAGCCTCTCTTCACACATCCTCCATCTGTTTACACCGGTTTTGCCTGGGGCAATGGGCATCTTCCTTCTGGGTTGGGGTAAACTGTCGACGGTATTCTGATCACATCTCCAAGCCCACCAATTTAGAATCTCTTTGAATGCAAAAGAAAAAAAACGTGATCCGCGGTAGGCAATGAAACAAGTATCGCTCGTTTTTACGACACGTTAAATTTCTTTCATGCCTGGTTTTTTCCTGTACATATTTTTATATTCGCTATTGAGTTTTCCTACAAAAAACTAGCCAACTAACCAATACATCTCAGTACTTCTTTGTTTATTCTGTTTACCATACTACAGCTAGCATTACATTAACTTCTAATTTGTTCATTCCTTACTCTATCGACCGAAGATTTTCCACACAAGTACCTTAATGACCGCATTTCCACCGCATTCAGTCTATTTTCATTCAAAATAATTATTATTTCTACAATACCTATCTTATTAATAAAAGGATTTGGTTATTTATAATATTTAATTTGCTGTTCATGCTTCTCATTTCTAAAATTTCTAATTTATTTAATTACTGATACAGATGAAGTATGGTCCAGTTAGGAGTCTCAACAATCGTCGAATTTGTATGCAAAAAGTAATGAATGTGGATGAGACAAGAGTTGTGTTTCAGGACAAAAGAGTATGGTACTCTATCCTCTCTGCCTACTATCGCGATAAATGGCGTGATATAAGTAAGGAAGCTAATTTTTGTATAAATTTATAAGCCCTTGTTAATGTGAAAAGAATGGTTCATTTCCGACAGATGATTGATAAATTCAGAATAGTTTTTGATATTTAAAATTCTAAAATGCTCCCTCATTTTAAGATTCATAATTTATTTTTCTAATTATTAATATATAATATTGCCACAAAGAAAATGGCAATTATTCGCGAAGAAAATATAAATATATGGACTGTTACGAATTGGAACCATAAATCTTTTTTCAGATCTGTTTTATTGCCTTACTTATTTAATTGTTCGAAACAGCAGGTAAAGATTATTTTTTTAAAAACGTATCTCTATTTATATTTGTCTGTTAAAGTCTCTCCTAGAGAAAAAATAACAAAAAGTGTACCTAATAACAAAAAAAACCTACACGGTACCACAAATAAATATTTACATTTCACATGAAATCTAACTAATTTTTTCGATTCAAAAGTATGTATCAACAGTATTATTAGAATTTCTAGATTAGGGAATTTCTCCAATAAATTCTTTGTTACACTAGAAACATAAAAAAAGAAAAAACTTAAAACATTCGTTCCATATTTTCCAACAATACGGCTTAATCTTAATTTGAAAAATATGTCTTAAGAAAAAAAAGTAATAAAAGTACTTTTTTAAATATCAAATAAGCATTTGTGCACGAGAAACTATATTATTAGAATTCCTAAAACATTACTTATTTTAAAATAAATATTTAGGTACAGTTGATGCGCAAAAACAGGAAAAAAAAACAGTAAAATCTTCAACGACATTAAGATATCTGAGATGAGAGAATTTCTAGTGGAAATAAAACAATTTTAATATGGAGTCATAAATTTCAGCGTCCTTTCATCGCGTTTACACGGTGATATATTTTTTCACTTTCCTCCCGACGCTGAGGGAAAAAGCGTCGGCGTCGGTTTCGTTTCATTACCCGAAAATTTTCTCTAAGTTTTTCTCTGCGAAAAGTAAATCTCGAAGTTATAGCGCAGTGGAAATTTATGCGGCGGAATATTCGCCTTGATCGGTGCCATTAAAATTTTATACGTCAAACAAGGACCGGGGAGTGAGGCGTGGAGACCAATGGAGGTTAGCTCGCTGTTTTCGTGCTATTGGGTAGAAATAGAAATAAAAAAGAAAATAGAAAAGAATCTGAAACGCTCATATTCCGAATTTTTGATGGACATGGACAGTTTTTCATGGTTTTTCATTGACATATACGTTTTTCATGTTTTTCATGAACAGTATACGTAAATAACACTTGCAGTAGCACAAGCTTTAAAAGCATAATATAATAAAAAATTTCATAACTAATATCTAACCTTACTAACAACTGACGAACACTCCATCATTTAAGCACAATCTGACGAATACTAGAATCTCACAATACACCTTTTAAAATATGTTTGAAGATTATAAAGTTGGTGGCAAAAACGTCAAGCGGCTCGTGTTTATTTGCTAGTCTAGGAAGCCTTTGTAGTGGGTAATTAAAAACGTAGTTGATGGCTGCAGTTTTCAAAGCAAAACTAGCATGAATACTAGTTACGCGATATGGAACACGCAAGCAGATACGTTCTTATAATTGAAGACAGTCTATATTTCCGCCAGTTGCCAGAAATCTTCAGAGAAATATAAGTAAAAAAAAAATAAAAAAAATGAAAAAAAAAAATTTAAAAAATGAAAAAAGGAATAAAAAATAATTTGTTCAAAATCTTTTTTTTTTTAATTAAAAAAAACATGCAAAGTAAAAAAAGTTTTTAAAAATTGCGTAAAAAAAATTCGCATGAAAATTGTAAGCAAAATTTTACGTTAAAAAATTACTATAAAGAAGTTACGGACGTTACACAAAATTACGGGGCAGACAAACGGACAGACAGACAACGAAATTATTATAATTGGGATTCCTCTGATGACTTAACTGCGTTACAGGGTTAAATGAAATACAATTAATTAAAATAAAAAAACGCGTAATACAACATTATGTTTGAGACATGTACTTCATAATACAACTATATCACTAAACTTTGGCTAGTAACTTGTAATGAAATGTTTAATTTAGAGAAACAGAATAAATATAGTAATTTCATTAATCACATATTTCCCATATAAATAGCTTATCTGTGTGAGACTCTATAATTTATATTAACTAACTCACTTACTAACCATCGTGAAGTTTCCCCGAAGGGGTAGGCAGAGAGGATAGAACGCCATATTCTTTTTTCTTGGCTCACCACTTTTGCTTCGGCTACATTCATACATCTTCTCGTGCATGCTCTACGGTTGTTGAGGTTTTAATTAATGATTATCCTTCTGTGGACAAAATCCCGTTATTATGTTCTTAGAACACGCAAACAAAAATAAAATGACTGTCAATGCTGTGTTCCTGTAATGAAATACTATTATACTCTCCTGGCTAGAACACTTAAAATGAAAAAAGAAACCATTAGACTCATAATTTATTTTACCGCACTTTTGGGAGATGATTTAAGACAAAAGTTTTTCAAAAGCGAATCCATTTTTAAAGAGATTTTTTAAATTATGCTCGACCCGATAGGTACTTTTATTTAATTAAGAAAATTATACGAGAAATAAATCAACATGCAATAAATGAACAAAAAATATTTTTATTAAGAGGGTTGAAAAAAAAATACCCAAGAAAAATAAACGAAAACTGCATTGAAAATACTTCGATAAAATATTTCGTTATATTATTAAATACCCTCACACTTACCTTGTGTTTTAATTTCACCTATAACCATTTTTCTTTCACGTTTTAGATGTCAAAACGATTTGGTAGGTTAAATGTAAGTTTGGCCACCTCTACTAAATTAAATTCTTTACTATTTTATCGTATAATAACAGAAAATAATGTTGATTTTATTCATTGTTAATGATACTTATTCATTTTAATGACTGAAGTATTTTTATTAATAAGAATAGAATATATATTTTACACCTATGATTTGCCAAATTGAGGAAATATGAATGTAAAGAGTACAATATATGACTAAATTTACCATGCTTATAACCTTCTTTAATAAGTACAACATTATTTATTATTATTATATTATATGTGGGTTACAAAAGCAATGACAGCAATATCAAAAAAAAAATTTAATGCAGTCATCGAGGATTACTAATTTGTAATATACTGAATGCGAGATTTTAAAGAAAACAAAGCCTATAAATTTATAGAAAACATGATTTTGGAAGGGATATATACATAAAATCTAGAATTCAGAACATTTTAAATAAGTAAACCTAGGTGACTGAATTTAAAACTTTTTTTTTTAAATATTTATATATTGCTGCCTTTAATTTTATACCCCATATATTGAATAAATAATATCATACATTGTCACACACTAGCGTTAAACAAAAAAATATATATCACGGTCCAAGGGATTGAAGGTTTGATTCTCGTACAGAGAAAACGGTCGATCTTATGTTTTAGAGGACAATATTATATTATTGACAGTTTTGGCATTAAAATTCTAGAAATTGTGCATAATCAGAAACTCAGATGAATCACTATCATCGTAAAAAATTTACGTTTTCATATGAAAATTCTAACAATTATTTTTTTAGCCATTTCCACACATTTCCACCAATGGCGAATGTTACATTGTGTAAAGTGATCACTTAAGCCAACCATAAGATAGGTCATAAGTCCAATGTACACCCAAATGACTTCTATACCTACTTTCCCATAAGAAATACCGTTTCGTCTTTGTGAGATATCTATAATTAATTGATTAATAATGTCTCTATGACATAAATTCAGCACTGTTCTGAAAGATTTGAACAAACCCAAAATATACTAAAAAAATATATTAAATAAAATTTTAAAGCTCATTAGGTAATCTATCTAGCTTTAATGAAAATGTCAGATTTTACCCTGTTGTTACAGGAATACTATTTGTTAAAAATGTCCACAAAATATTTTTTTTTAGGCAGCAAATAATATGATCGAGGTACTATAGTGACCCCTTAAATCTACAAAAAAATCACCTTTCCCCAAAATAAATCTTGCATATGATGTAGCCCTAGCGTGGAATAGATTTTTTTAGAAATTTACCTTAAGTACGTGGGCACCAGGTTACCTGTCTATCTAACTACCTACCGAGCTTCATGTTGTAAACTAAATGAAATGAAATTTTATTAATTTAAATATTTCGCATAAAAGGCTTCACACGCTTATGTATAAGTTTTCTCCTATTAGATAATGCTAAATCAAAATATTGCCAAGGAAAAAGTTCTAATCTCATCGACCTTTGAAGTATTAAATTTTAAGTTTCAATCATCAATGAATTAATGAGAAATTCTGATTCTTTCAAAACAAAAGTAGTAAAATGTAAAATACAATTTAACTTAAGTACAGTTAATAAAGTTAACGTTTTCTATCCGTTTCAATAAGGACTTATTTATTAATTTTTCAAAAAATATCACGCTATAATGTATGCTCCAAAGTCCAAAGTAAAGAACTTTACTGTAAATTTACAAAATGTAAATATGATTACTAACCCCGTTCCGCATTTCTCTCCCTATTCATTATTTCCGCATGACTACGCTACCTGAGCTTCTGAACTGGAGAGAGCTGGCACAAAACCGAGATGAGTGGAGGAAGACTCTTGAAGAGGTCAAGACCCACCAGGGGTTGTAGAGGCAAAATTGATAATGACCACGCTATATAAATTACCCTAACTATTTGAATTAGCAACCCCCGGAAGGAGCCAGAACGCACTGAATTGTACCAAAAGGTTCGAAAGAGGACTTTTCTTATATAATGCGCGGCAGCGGACACAACAGAGTCTTTACTTGACAGTTAGCGAAAAGCCACCGATAATCGAGCGAGTGATTCATTGCGAGTATTAGAAACCAGCGATTAAAGTACCGGAGTACCTTCCTGCAAACGGAATATTTTGAGCGAGCGAAACTACATAATAAAGTGTTCTACAGATAAGTGGAAGGTTCTCTAGTGACGATTAGTTTGAATCACGACATGGCATTACAGTTAAGTGTGTATCCAATATATTACCTAAATAAATCTTTATTTAATTTAAGTGTTTCATTTCGTCTCCCACCGCCGCGATCTTCTGACAGAAATTAGTGAAATAAATATATAAATATTTGATTTTGCTTTTTTCAAAATATATGTATATGCAAAACTGGCATTTTAATGTACTGATTATTTATTACATTTAATTAATGAGGGGTATAGTAGCGGAAGACCTCAAAAGAGATGGGCCGACGATATTATAGCCACTGTGGAAAGAAATGGCTATAATTAGAAAACAACAAGGAAAGATAGAAGGGTATGGAAGAGGCCTTTATCCAGCAGTGGATTGATGAAGGCTGATGAAGAAGAAGAAGAAGATAATAGCAAAAGCAGCAATATCCAAAAAAAATGTTTTGAATGCAGTCACCGAGGATTACTTATTTAGAACGTACTTAATTGTAAATTTTATATATCTATCCATTCAAAAAATGTTTCCTTTATATTTTTAGGCAATATTTCCTATAAAATCTCGAATTCAGTACATTCTAAATTAGTAATCCTTGATGGCTACATTCAATGTTTTTTGCGTATTGCTGCCTTTACCATACCCCACAAATGACGTAACACGTTATCCATTACATGTAGCACAGTCCAAGAGATTGAGGGTTCAATCCCCATCCGCCAGTTTGTCTCATTTGTCAATAAATATCACACTGTAATACTTGCCCTCTAAGCAAGTTCTATACTTCAAAATTTATATTTGATTAGTCGCCCCTCTCCGCCTTGCCGGGAGCCCCGGCCTCCGGATAACTGGATTATTTTCCGGGGATATGTTTGTATTGAAGACAGATTTCAGCGTGTATTTATAGGACCGGTGTTTGATGTTCCGGTACTTGAGCTAATTGCATCAGGGATCCATTACGGATGATGAAGTCGCAGTCATCCGACACTAATAGATGAATGTTGTATACGCGATGAATAACGAAAGGTTAGTCATTTTGTCCGCCAGAAAAAAATTCAAATAATGAACATGTTTCAATTGAGTGATTCCGCAAGACTAAAATGTAGATTTTCCCTCTAAATTGAACCACCCTTTCCCCACTCTAAGACCCGAATCCCGAGTCAATACTTAGATGATTTAAAGGTTAGTAAAAATTGGATATTGGTGACTTGTGAATTCAGGAATTGCAGTGAATAGGAAAATTGTGATAGATATTACCTTTTTACTCCCTTTCTTTTAATTCGTAGCGTCTATGGATTGTTGTCCGCCGGAAAACTTTAACCCTTTTCCCGTGATCCAATCGAGCTAAACCGTTGCAGGTAAACTTATGGCGACGGTAAAAATGATCTAACAAATTTAATAATTATAGTATAATTTTGGATTTTTCGAAATTTTTATGTTTTTTTCAAATTGGAATCAATAAAAATGAGTAATGAGCCCGACGCGTGCAGAAGGCACGAAACCCGATTCAATGAGAAAGGTAGTATAATAAAAATATACTTTGTATGGGTTGTTTTTTTTTATAAAACAATTAACGGACTGCCCTCATCTATTGGAAAGCATCTGCTTGGAAGTTACGCAGGTTTTACCTTGGAAACTGCAGCTACTTATTACTTTTCTTCTACAAACAATTCCCAGACTAGCAAACAGATATGAGCAGTTAAACGTTTTTGCCACCAATATAAATAAATTCATAAATATTTTAGTAAATATTCTGAAAGATTACTAAATTTAATATATTGAGACTTACTTGAGTCGTTTGTAAAAAATTAAATTACCTTCTTATACTAACATCTTTTTCTTACTAACTTATTTTTATGTGCGGGCTTTCATGATCTTGTGAATTATTCAATGTGATTTAAGAAGTTTAATATGTAATTACAATACCCCTGTGTAATACTACCTAATAATACCTAATGTGGCGTGTGTTATTGCTTAATACTGTAATACCTTACTTAATTTTAATTTACATCTAAGTTAATATAAACTTATGTAATACTTACTGTATATATAATTAATCCTATGTGACGTTATGTAAATTCTGAGATAAACGAATAAAATGTTTTAAAAAATAATTGCACAGACTAGATTTATAAAAAATATTTTAAATAATTACTAGGCAGACTTTCCAGATGAACGGCAATGTTTTTTTTAGTATATGTCCATTATTCATATGAAAAATTGACAAATTGATTCGTTCATCTCAGAATGTACTAAACGGCACATAGGATATGTATACAGCGACGTTATGTTTCAATGTGCTGACTGAACGCGTATGTTGTGTATGTGGGAAGGCTGATGGCTGATGAGGATGAAGCCGCGGCGTTTGAATAGTATTTATTGAGATTTAAGAATGACAAAGTTACAAGTAGAGTAATTACAGTTATACAATAATGAGTCGATGAATGGCGAGAGCTTCCGCAGTACAAGCGGTTCACGAAGAGGGCTTCCGCCGTATCCGAAAAGCCCCGCAGGAGTGAGATGGTCTGCTCTGGAGACTACCGACTAGTGATCGTGAACAAAGGAATCGGGGGTGTTATGATTTCGTCTTTACTCGGCCGCGCGTGTGGGTATTTAGTCTAGATCAGCAAGGTGCGTTTCCTCGCTCTCCATGCCCTCTGCTGTACATTGCCTTTCTACTCGGTCATTGGCCCGGCTTACATTGTCGCCTGTTTGCTATGCTCAGCGATCTTGCCTCAACCTCTGTAACGAGGGCGACGGCCTGCCGTACTTCGATGTCAGCATATGCGGTACCTCATTACACGGGTGTGTGTGTGTATGTGTCTTGGGCCACCACTTGTATATAAAAGTATATATTAAATGAAGGTTTTTTTGACTTCATCAATAATTCATTTAATTAGTTAATGAAAAAGCGCTTTAAAATTAACTGTTTTCTGAAATTCAAAAGAAATACAGAAAAAATATTTGGTACCACCGGGATAGCAAGATGAAATAATAGATGTATCATTTGCACAATTCTACACAATGTACGTTACGAATTTGAAATCTTTCATGGCATCCACGGCGATATTGATATTTCTGTTCCCCGGTGAAAAATTACAAAAATTGGCTGAGTTATAACAATTGGAAGCTAGCGTGTTAAGTAAATTTTAAAATGAATTAAATTTTTATTTTGCGTTATTCTCAAAACTCCCTTTTCAGATTTTCGAAGATGATATCTCAAAAACTACTGAACCGTTTTTGTACAAGTTTTACAAACATTGCTAATAATATCAGCTACAATATATTTATGTTTATATTTGATAAAATGCGTCGTTTGTTTAGTTAGAATTTTTAACATTTTTTTAAGAAAAATATGAACATTTTTTGAAAAACTGATCTCATTTTCACAAGAAAAAATCAAATTTTATCGATCGGCACATCCCATACATAACACCAATTAACAATCCCAATTATCATAATTTCGTTGTCTGTCCGTCTGTCCGCCCGCCTGTCTTGTCTGCCCCCATAACTTTTTATAAATAAATAATAATTCTTTAGGAACCACCATTTTTGACGGGTTATAGATAGTAAAATAATAAAAGTTTAAAATTTCACTCAAACTGTGACGACACGATTATCTCCAAAAGCTGCGCGCGCCGCGTTGAAGGATATTTACGGGACAATACAAAGCTCAGCGATTTTTAAATTTAAAAAATAATTTGTCGATGAAAAATATTAAATAATATTTACTGTAAACAATGTTTAAAAAAAACTTAAACGTGCAATAGTTGGGTCAAATATTTTTTTAATTGAAAGTATTTTTTGATGGGCCTCAAGGTGAACTTCAGGGACGAAGATTTTATTAAGAAAAAGCGATAGTTTAACGAGTTTTAAATACGGGAATGTATATGGGATATAAAAGATTTTTGTGGACGAGAAACTCTAGAAGTTCTAATCAGATTGCGCTGAAACTTTTCTGAAAAATTACTCAGATACATATCTTTGATGAGTTTGTTAACTAGCTTGATCGGCCATCTTGTTTCAAAATGGCGGCCATTCAAAAAGTTAAAAAATTCGTTACTCCCTTAATATAAGTGATAGAGAAAAAAGGAATAATCAGTGTGCGAAATTATGGTATTCTTTCAAACATGGACGAAAGCTTACTGATCCTTACGGTCAGAAATATTTTTTCAAATCAATTGATGGTTCTGCTTGTTTAGAATAAATTAGCCTTACACCCGTAAAAAATCACGGTTCATAATAACTGCAGGACTTTAAATCTGAAAATGAATAGAAAACCATTGTTTTTTTTTTTAAATTAACTTCGTTCGCTTAAATCAAAAACTGAATTTAATAATATAAAACTGTGCAGACCGTGTAATTTGGTGAGCCACTCTTACGTGTCGCCTAATGTGTGTGTATGTGTGTGTGTGTGTGTGTGTGTTTGTGTATGTGTGTGTCTGCGTGCATGTGTGTGATGATGTATTGTGCGTTGATTTTAAGCTTGCGAACTCATTATTTTAAACTAAGAAAAACTGTAGAAGTCTCACAGAAACGAAGCTATTTATATGAGTAACGTATATGTTAGTTTTTTTATAAGATGGCCTAAGGCCTACAACCTGTATTTATATATTTATTTATTTGAAGGGACTACGCTAGAGTCATCTGTAGTCCTTCTCATGAAATAGTTATACACAGATTTCGCAGCATCAAATCACACCTCTACATTTTTAGTTTTTGACTAAGTATATATTTTGTGTCAGCGAATAAGACAGTGGCAAGCGAATTTTCATGTTGCAAGAAACATAATTATTCGCGTCATTAGTTTTGCGTCTGGAACGACGAATTTAATTAATTTTTTTTTTCTACACATAGATTATTTTTGTATATCTTACCAATTGATTAATCTTGTAATTGCTTTATTATATTAAAATATTTTGCCGAGACCGTCAAGTCAAAGCACACTAATGCCGATATTCTCGCAAAATTTTCAAAACGCCTTATTTATTCCCAATAACGTGAATGTTTTCTTTATTTCTCCCTACACGAAGGGAAAAATTAAACGGGAAAATATAACTCACGGCTAACACGATTACGGTCCCTCGAGTAGAAGTGTGGGGCTCGTTCTATATTATAATTTGGGTTTGATTTAGACCCCGCGCCGCCGTACACGGCGCCCGTCCCCCGAGCTAGACAAGGTCTCCAACTTTTATCAATACATATTATATTAGTTGAATTAAACTTCCCCCGGCTACACCCCTGGAGGCCGGCCATTGTAGTTGGCGGCTTGGAGCGTATTAACTAGTCGCGGCCGCGTGGAATCAGGAGCCGTTGTGACGCGATATTATTTATGAGGTTAATTAATTAATTACACAACGTTCTCCCTCGCGAAACTGTTAAACAACTTATATGAATTGATTGCATTCTGCTTAGCGAAATACTCTTGTTTAATATATTCAGAATATTTTGAAAATGTTCACATTTTTCAAGAACACAATATTAATTTCTTCCCCAGAGAAATTACGATTAATTATGATCCATCTGGAGGCAAAATCTAGTAGTGTGTTCTTAAAAAAATTGAACATAGATACTAAAACATTTTGAGTATCTATGTTCCCTGCATAAATATATATATATATATATATATATATAATATACTACGTAGATTATGTTTATTTGTTTACTTATCCATATACTTATTTTTACTTTTTTTTTAATAATATTATTTTTTATTATTTATTTCATGTTTTTATCTGTTATTATGCAATTTATGTTTGAAATATAATTTTAAATAACTGCTACACAGCTAAAAAACTACACCGACACTCAGAAACGTGCCCAAGGGCTAGTTGAGTGGCGATTCCAAAAATTGTAGTCAATTTAAAAATATATATATATGTATAAATTTGGGTTCTTAATAAATAAAAAATATATTAAATAACAATCAAAAACAGGGTTTCAAAAATGAAAAAATATTCAATATACTCAGTGAGACATTTGCCTAAGCATATATTTTGAAAAAATATCAAATTGAAAGATATATCTCGTAATATTTGTATTAGAATCATTATCATATTATTTAGATTTTAATACAACATAATATTCCGTCACGTGAATTTTTTATTGAGGTGTTCTTTTCCATAGTCTATGTCTGCGTAAATGTCATGTTTTAATATTATTAATATTTAAAGCATTAACTTTGTGGTTAGACATTATAACAGAATGTTTGTTAACTTAGTAAAAACCACTACCAGATTTAAGGTCTACTGGTTTCGAGAAGCGGTAGACCTTAAATCTGGTAGTGGTTTTTAGTAAGTTAACTAACATTCTGTCATGTTTTAATTTACTCGCTGCACGCGCCTGGGTATTCTAGTGCACATGTTGATAATTCTGAAGAATGTCATAAACAAACGAAAAGAATATCACTTCATACCTTATCAAAAATAGATATTTCATTACCAGCGGCGACATCTATAACATGCTGGTTCATGGAGATGACAAATTTCAACCACAGATAGTATTAGCAAAGTCATACGTGGAACGAGGTGTATATTTTTAATTTTTTTATTTTTTAATTTAAAGACTATCGACAGGTCAGAATGACCCTAATGGATAGTCATTTAGGACAAGGTGATTAGTACAGTTACAATGTACGATGATACATTAAAATAAAACATTAATACATTATACAATATAAGTATACTACAGTAAGTGATTACAAGATGAACGAAGTTCACATTCTCCGCACGACATAATAGGCATGTAGGCTCCCAGGTCAACTAAGTTAGAAAATGTGTACCCGCGCTTTGTGGCTATAAAATTTTTGTTTAGGTTGATTTCCGAAGAGTCCGTCTTACACGCTCAAACTATTTTTGGTCAGGAGCGATATAATTTCTCTCTTAAACTGAGGTTGTGTCATGTGAAATATGTCAATGTTGGGGTTACATGACGTGACCTCGTTGTACTGGTTTAGCATTCTAGGTAGAGAGAAATAACCTATGTTGGTGTTGTAGACGTTTGCGTGGAATAAATAGTGTTTGGGATCTCAGAGACCGGGCAGGTACATTAATATCTATTTGCGAGAGTATTGAGGGCGAGTCTAGTGAGTTGTTTTACTATTTTGTGGAGTGTCGGATTTTTTTCGGATTTTTTCGACACTGTAGTTGTGAATTTCGTTATTGGGTGACCAAATTGTTGATGAGAACTCCGGTAGGCTTCTGATGAGGAATTATTTATAGATAGCAATTGGAGCGGCTGTGTCGTGGAATTCTTTCGTTGCTCTGAGGACAAAGCCGAGAGTTTTAGATGCTCGTGTAGATGATGATGCGAATGCGACGATGATGATGCGAAGTCTATCTTCGTTAATGTATGAGTGTAGGCAAGCTGTAACACGTATTCCGTGTTCACATCTCTATTTTTTTTTAAAAAAAAAAAAAGAAAAAAAAGAAAAAATATCTTTATGTCTATTAATTATATCATGCATGTTTTACGGTTACTGAAGCATAAATTTTAATAGTTTTCTCATCAGTATATTTCACATTAAAGAATTAAATTTTCACACGAAGCAAACACATTGTGGTGAGACATAATATCTTTAAATAAAATAACTTTTTGTTTAACACCACTTTATTGAGTTAAAACCAACTAGTTTCGACTCACAACTGAGTCTTCATCAGGGTTCAGATATTAATTAAATAAAAACAGAATTACGAACAATTAAGAAAGCATTAAGGGAAGAAAGAGACAGAACGTCAACTGTGGTGGGGGTTGAGTGAAAGAGAGTGGGTGTGGGTGGGTGTAGTTAATTGGAAGGGGAATATATCTATAATTGGACTACGCGATAAATCTAGTTGCTTATTTAGTAAATATTTTTTATTTGTTTTTTATTTCTTTAGAAATAAAAAATCTTTAAAAACAAATAAAAAATATTTACTAAATAAGCAACTAGATTTATCGCGTAGTCCAATTATAGATATATTCCCCTTCCAATTAACTACACCCACCCACACCCACTCTCTTTCACTCAACCCCCACCACAGTTGACGTTCTGTCTCTTTCTTCCCTTAATGCTTCCTTAATTGTTCGTAATTCTGTTTTTATTTAGTTAATATCTGAACCCTGATGAAGACTCAGTTGTGAGTCGAAACTAGTTGGTTTTAACTCAATAAAGTGGTGTTAAACAAAAAGTTATTTTATTTAAAGATAAAGAATTAAACTTTAAATATAAATCATAAGAAAGCATTTCTGTTCTAATTACTTTTACAGCTTGCCTACACTCATACATTAACGAAGATAGACTTCGCATCATCATCGTCGCATTCGCATCATCATCTACACAAACACGAGAATAAAGCTGACTTTAGAGGCAGCTTTATATCTCACACATTCTAATTCTTCTGCTATCATTCCTACGCACATCAAATACCACTTTGCCTCTCGTCTAAGTCGCCTCTAGGAAACGTCTCCTCTCCAAATGTCTCCAGTTTTTAATTAATTCATTTTAACTAGAGTCTGTCGATACTTCTTTATCCTGCCGGCTTGTTTTCATGAATCTTTTCAAGTGATTGACTGTCGTCCATTCTTGCTACGTGGCCAGCCCAACAAAGTCGTTTCAATTTAATGTGTCGTGCGATTTGAGATTCATATATAACAGTTTATATAGCTCGCAGCTCTATATCTTGTCCTACCGTGCACCATTCTCCCATATACATATTTCCGAAGTTTACCCATTAAATATTTTTTTATTAGTACCCAGCATTCTAGATCGGCATGCCTGATGATTTATTCTATACTGATGAATGTTTTAATTAAAATAGTTTGAATTTTTTATGTTAATGTCCAAAGTGACATCATTTTAAGGCATAAACTATTGACTACTCGGGTTAGATACTTGTATACATATTGTGAAATATTTCCAAAAGTATAAATCCCTGTGCAGTCCAATGGTTTTTCTGTAAGAAAGTTTGTGTTTATAGATTTTCACGTTTCATCTAAGCCATTATTTTGATTTCTTATTGGCTTATCTTTTTACTTTTTTATCGCAACTCTCCTGCATCTTTGTACAAAAATAACTGATCTCGTAAAAAATATTTTTACGATCTTCGAAATAATATTTTCTCCAGGTTTGAACTCAGTGTCTTCTCACAATATAGTTTAACATATAAACTACTTTAATTTGTTTAGTACATAAAAGTGTACATTGCTTCTTTTATTGTTTTTCGTAAAAAAATAATCTGAAAGTCTTGAGAAATTAATGGAGTAGTTGAATGCCATTAAAGTTTTACAACCCCTAAATCAAAGCAAGTCGTTTATGCGACCGTTTGTAAAAAGGAAGTACTTAATCGACGTCATAAATTTAGAGTATGGTTCGATCACGATAGAACGGAAAGAAAACATCACAAAACCGTAAATCAGAAAAAGTTTTCTTTATTTCCAGTACATTTTCCATTATTTACCGATCTTTTCTCTTGCGGGGGAGTTAAGCCGGCCATTTGTACACCTTCTCGGTCCATAAAGGAGAACCAATGAGCCATTAGTCAAAATAAAGTTGATAAAACACACGAGGGGATGGTTTCACAAGAGGGATGGGAAGGCCGTTCGGCCGTCAAATCTTCGGCAGTTGCTACATGCCGAATTCTGGGTTAAGTTATGGGCGAAGCGTCGAGCAAACTCTGAATATAACGACTTGAAGAATAACTTATTAGCTTTTTTGGTCTGTTGGTAGGTCCAAGGACCTTGAGTCGATGTGAATATTTAACGTGTATTACGCGTGTGCATACAGATTATATTGGCAGTATATCGGCAGTGACCACCGACTTCAAGTGTTGGTAATCACGAAAACAGATTTAAAATTAATCCCGTTCTGTTATAATCGTATAGATCGTAGAGGTTTTGATATTTTAAATTGGTATTTGTTAAACTTTATCACAACGCTATAAAAATTTTTCTTTATAATTTTATAATATTCTTTCGCAACCGTGCTGCTTTCTATGTACAGAGTATCTCATAGCTAGTATAAAAAACTTTACAGGATTTCTGCCTTGATAATGATGTTCTAAAATGTTCAAGCAATCATAACATTATTTGGTCATGGTTGCTTGAATACTAAAGTTTGCATTTTTTTAATATACAATATTTCTAACTTGATTTTTTCCAAAAATTGAACTGTCGTTACAGTTACTTATATTGATTATTAAGAAATCATTCACTTTAATTTTTAATTTAATAAAATGATAAAAAATCTTGCAAAAATTGAAAATAGAATTTTTGACAAGGTACTTATAATTTTTTCATAACATCCTGTTATGCAAATGTTGATATTGCATATCTCAATAACTATTGATATAAGGACGTAGTTGTTTGAACATTTTAGGCTCATTATCAAGGAAGTAATTCACCTGTAAAGTTTTTGCTAGTAGCTATGATACATCTTGTGTACGAAAAATATTTTAATTCATGCTGGCGCGAGAAATTTTTAAAGGGTTTTTAAGCATTTAATGTACGAATAGATTGATTTCACCAGCTGTAAAATAGATTTCTATAAATACAGGTCATCAAAAGTGAAAAAGGGATAAATATAATAGTATGGTTCATTTATAATATTCACTCAATATCGTATAATTATCAAACTCCATCCATCACGATTTCACTTCACCATTTAACTAATAAGAATTATATTCATATGTTTTTAATTTTTTTACTATGAAATTTATGTGCATTTTCTTTAAATGTCTTACTACAACTGTAATTTTTTATCAAGCAGTTAACGTCCAAATTATCAATTTTACATCTTAACATTTATTATTCGCTTCTCCACTAATCATCTCTAAGCACAAATATTATTTTTTTTAAATAAGAAAAAATAAGAATTTTATGTTGCTACGTTTCACAAAAATATTACAGGTTTGATTAGCACTGCAAACTTTGTAACTGAATGGTAAAGTGAGGGTAAAACATGAATATATTTCAGATAAAAAGTATTCTTTGTAACGAATGTTTCCCACATTTGGACACTGCGAGTTTTTATGTAAATGGTTTGACGCGGGTCTTTCGCAAGTATGAAAAACAGTATTACTACCATTTTGAAATAAGGGAATTATTGCATTCCAATTCTTGTCATTCAAAAAATGCCGTTTATCTTCTATACTAACGTATAAAGAGGCAAAGTTTGTGAGTTTGTAAGTTTAGATGTAGGAGGTAATCTCCAAAACTACTTATCCGATTTCAAAAAATCTTCGACCAATATTTAAAATGGACTTGTAGAGTAGTTATTAACTATAAATTATGTAGTTAAAATAAAATAGGTTTTCGTGGTGACCTTTTTTACAACTAAAGTCGACGAAAAAATGGTCGAACGAATGCGTTTTTTACGAACGCTGCCTTAAAAGTACGAGATAAGTGAATACTTTCTATAGAGAAGTTGTAGAACTCAAATAGGTCTATAAAAATCCGCACATACCTATATATTAAGGTTAATTCACAAATTGATAAAATATGAATAAAATATATATTTAAAATTAATTTTAATCTGTTGGGCGTAATTTAAGTAGGTAATGTTAAATTCTTATCAAAATAAATTTGCTAATCGTCAGGAAAATTTTATCTAGATAAAAATTGCCATTTACACAAAATTGTTTTGACGAGTAGTTAAGATTATATTGATTCTTCACTAATACTCTTATAGTCTTAAACTGAATTCCACGCGGGCGAAGCTGCGGGCATAGGTAGTATTTTATAAACACTTGGATAATGCCGTATTTGTTACAGAAACAAAAAGTTGTTGTTAACTTTTTGTTAACAAAAGTTAAGACAGCATATTTACCGCGATTGAGCCATTTTAGGGACACTGCCCCATTTTCACTGCGTGACTTCCACTAGACCAATGTTTAATAACATTGGACGCATTAAAGCAAAAGTATGTAAAAAAAATCTTAAAAATGAAAAAAAAATTGCAAGGAAGTTGGGTTGTCGGGCTAAAAAAAATCATGTACCTACTCTAATTTCTTCAGAATTTTCTACGGATAGATAATAGTATCGATTAATATACAGGGTTATTTTGAAAACATTAATAACCTCACAGAATTGTATTTCTGCTTTAATTATGAATCGAAAATGTGGAAGCAACTATTACCTAAAAGGTATCAATAGTTATGGAGATATGCAACATCTAAATTTGATTTGTTGATTTGATTTGTTCAAAATGTCTAACTTATTTTTTTGTAAAACATTGGATTATCATTACAACGACATATATTGAATACGAAAAGTTCATTTCCTTTAGGTAATATATGTAAAATAAAATAATAAAAATCTTCCAATTCCAATTGGAATTTCTGCGGGTTTCTTATCATTTTATTGTTATGATAGTTCAATCAAGTCATTATTATTCTTTTCTTGAAGTGTAACAGTGAAGACTTTGAAAGATGGAAGAGGCATTCTCAAAAATGTATAGATTACTTAATTACCCATTACCAAATCAAGTTACTGTTATGATAGTTCAACATTCAACATTGTAAAAAATATCGAATTGAAAGTCAGAAATACTGAAAAAAATGCAAACTTTGATATTGCATAGCTTCATAACTATTGATATAAGGTCATTGCTGCTTGAACCTTTTCGACATAAATATAGTCCTCCAAGGTTATTAATGTTTTCCAAATAACATTGTGTGTGATCGACTCTTCTGAAACATATCATCTCAGATTCATAATTCGGCGTAGAGTTAAACCGTGGCATCACTAGTATTGAAGACCAACTCATCTATGCAGTCTCATTCATATTGTCGAATACGGACCAAGTTCTAGAACCATTAATAGGAAACCACTAATAAGACTTGGAGTACTCGACGGACTGCTTGGAAAAATTTAACGATGAGAATTGAAATGCTCAGAAGTACTATGTGCATTCAATGGTCAAAGCTATTTTACGAATAAAACGTAGGAACATATATGATATTTATTTTTACTATAAAATCACATCAATATATAATTAAATTTTAATTTGTTGAATATAATTGATTGTACCTACTTCAATAATACTACTGTGCAGTGAGTATATTGTAGCATGATTTATACGTAAGCATACACGAGCATCAAAAAAGCAAAATTAATTTTTTTTTTTTTTATTTGTTTACGCCCATTAGGCTTTTACATAAAGAGTATAAAATAAATTTCAAAAAGCACATACATTAAAATTTTCAGGAATAGCACCAAATCTTGAGTATAAAAATTAAAAATGTAGAGTAGGTAACGAGCAGCAATGCGTATAGGCTTTTACATAAAAAAATATATCATAAAATTAAAAAGAACATACATTAAACAATATAAATTACAAGTAGCAAATTATTAAAAGTACCAGGAATAGCACCAAAACATGAGTACAAAAATTTAAAATATAAAGTACAAAGCGGCAATGTGTACGAAAAATATATATTACCCACCATTACATATTAACAGCTGAAGTCAGTAACGAAGCAGTATTGCCTCTTTAAGTGTGAACTTTACTTTCTCCAGACTGTCGACGAAAATATCAATAAAGTAATAACTCTGTAGAAAGTACATAAATACTATAATAAGATGTAGATCAGTTTCTTAGAAATCAGCATTTAAAAGAAGTATAGGAAAGAGAATTGAAATAAGATGTGTAATAAATATTTCTCACGTAAGGACAAGCACTAAGCTCATTTAGTAACTTTTAGTCATATTTAATCAATTTGTGTATTAACTTTGAGATATAGACACATATTGTCAAGGTCTTTTTTATATTTTTTTTGAGTTCTAGAACTTCTTCATAAAAAGTATTTAAATATCTCTCGTTCGTAAAAAACGCATCGCTCGACCATTTTTCGTCGATTTTAGTTGTAAAATAGATCATCACGAAAAGCCATTTAGCTTAAATAGGATAATATATAGCCTGTGTCCACCCTGAATATTGGTGAAAGAATTTTTGAAATCGGACGAGTGGTTTCGGAGATTACCTCATACATCCAAACTTACAAACCTTACCTCTTTATATATTAGAATAGATATAGCAAAGACAACATTTATGTAACAACAAATGAATTGTCCTTAGGTTTTCACTGCCGTTCAGAATCTTCTGTGTGTAGTTTTCTAGGATATTCTGCCGTGTAAATGTGACCTCTCTGGCCAATGTTTCGGATTCCATTGCAGGGTCCATCATCACATCAGCCCTGATGATGGATGGGATCCGAAACGTTCGCCAGAGAGGTCACATATACACGGCAGAATAAAACTATACACAGAAAACAAATGACTAATGTTACAAAATACAAAATTGTGCGTAAATACAAAATGTGTGTAAGATTATGTATAAAATAAATAAAATAATATTTATTTTATCCACTTATTTAGGAGCATTTTACGTGAGAAGTGACTACAACGATAATAAGTCAGCGGAAACACATATTTATTCATTTATTTATGTATTTAACGCCCATATGGGCGTTTACATAATATACAATAAAAAAATCACATAAGATAGATATGTATTAAAAAAGATTAAAGTACAAGTTTACAGTTGCAAGTAAAAATTACAAAATACAAGTAGTTATAAAGATTAAAGTATATTAAGAGAATAAAGTACAGGATAAAATAAATAGATGTAATACATTTTAGTAAATTAAAAACAGAAGTGAAAAAGCGATTTAAAAAAAAGAAAGTTTAAACAGGAAGAAGAAAAAGAAAAATTTATAATTTTTTATTATATTTTTATAATTATTTATTATAATATATTTTTTGCAAATATTATTCTTACTTTCATTATTGCTATTGTATTCGCGATCCACGCTGTTTATATAAAAAAACTGGATTATCGAACCTCCTACATTTTTCTAAAATTAAGGAGAAGGTTCTCGACGCTTCTAGGCTTCTTCAGGTGCTCCTCAAATTCTGTAGCTAATTCCAGAGTATGGTAGTGTGTTCTAGAATATAATGGAAGGTTCTAGAGGTTTCTACGTTACTGTCGTTATTGAAATATTACGAGGGATTCTGTACGTAATCTCTTTTGCCATTTCGTTACAATAGTAACAATAACATGAAATTACATTTTTTGTATGAATACAGTCTAATGATTCCATATGAGAATATGAGTCCGTTGTATTAAGATTGTAATAAAATTATTTTGTAAAATGTTATTGTATTTATTATGACATGCGCGGTGTATATTTGAATGCCGCGGTCTTATAAAAAAAAACGTACCCCGACTTCTCGTGTTTGGATGTTAACTTAGCCGTTAATAAAATCTCTGGGTAACTTTTCCACTCGGAAAATAAAATATAACGACTTACCAAAAAGTAAGTGGTGCCTCGTATATTTGACGAGACAAAAATCCCCAACAATACACTGTGATATTCATTTTGATACTCCCAAGTGGCACAGAAACTTTTGAATCGCTCTGTGTAATATAACTGATGAGATGGTCCAAAATGAAAAACTTTGCCATTCATTTTATTTTTCACTAACTCCATACACTTTCAAGAGACCAGTTTGTTAAATTAAGTTAAAAATATATTGCACTATACAATTATTTAAATATTGAAATCGCTCTCAGTAATTTTCTTCTATCCTCCCTAAACTATTAACTGATAACAGTTTTGGCAAGAAAGTTGTTAAACTTTTTCCAATTTTATTCAACATTTGCGACCAGCATTTAATAGTCACTTATAACAAAATAAATTAAAAATAATATTTTTAACAAAAACAGTTTTTAATAATACAGTAGCGATTTGAAAAAAATAAACGTGGTGTTGTTAAGAAGGGAAATCACCGCTATCAAATTGATAAAATTGAGAAAAAAAATATTTTATGGTTAAAATTCTAATGTTTTGCTAAAATACTACTAAAATATTATACAAACATGAAGTGGTAATTTGAAGTGAATTAAAATGTCAATTATATACCAATTTTTTGAACAGAAGTATAATTAATCCAATATATGAGTGTTGTTAAAAACCTGGACCACACATATACAGAAAATGGAGAAAAAAGAAAAGAAATGAAAATTATTTTTTCTTTACTTTTTTTCTTGATAATTTCTGAAAGATTAGACTCGATGCTAATGAACTAAGCAGATGTCTGTATTCCGTCAGCTTTTAAACAATAAATTTCATTAAATAATATCGTATTACGCAAACATACATAACAAAGATAAGATTATTTTTTTCAGGCATTCAGGGAAAGCAATAAATATAACCAGTAAATTATCAATCCGCATTATTTAATGAATAATGTAGTAAAGTTCAGAAATGTAAGTTTAGAATATTTTGAGTGTGTTCACATTTTTCAAGAACACAATACTGTAATATGTACTTTGAATATACCGAATATATAAAGTAACTAATCTAAAAAAGGAGTTAAAAATTGAAATAATATCCAGGCGTATTCTAATGTACACGTTAGGCGATCGTCTGGCAATGTGAGCAAAATTCACAAAAATTTCATATGTCTTGTATTTTGTATCACATTTTTGTATGGCAAGACATTAAATTATACTGTATTAATCAGGTTCCATATACTTTATATATAATAAAATGACACAGAATAAATTATTTAATCGAGTAATAAATTACTAAACTAACGATGTTTTAAAACTGAAGAAAATTGCTCCACTCTGTAGGGCTTTACATGACAATAACATATGTTTTTTTTTTCAATAATATTACAGTGTAAGCGATTATTATAAATTTATTAAAATTATTACAAAATCTTTTTTATTTACTTACAATTTATGTTTTAATAAACACTGTTTTTATAAAATATTCAATTTTTAATGGTTTTTTCATTTTATATAAAAATTCATGAATAGAAAACCATTTATTTTTCAAATTGACTTTAGATCAACTTAAATCTAAAATTAATTTCAGAATAACTTAAAAAATAATTTCATCGACTTAAAACCTAAAATTAATTTACAGTAGCAACTCTTTAATGACGACATTTTTAGTGAATATTCGTTGCTGATTATCAGTGTTGTTATACTTGCAGCAAGTTACGAATGGACCGACGTTCGTTGCAGATTCATCAGTGTTGTTGTAATTCTACAGACTAAAATTCGAACATTCGAAATTAGGAGAGTTAATGTATTTTGCTGTTATGTAATTTAAAAACGAAATATTATTAGTACTGAACTGAACCGATAAAACCCTGTAAAAGGAATATAAAACATGCCTAGGGAAATGAACAAAATCAATTTAAAACATATACGAGTGTATTTTTCCTTTCAACTCGTTTCCTCACCGAAGTCTCGCACATACATCTGATGAAGATTCGATAAAATGTCTAGTTTCAAGTTCGTTAGCCGCCCGCCGAGTGATATCGTTACGCTCCAACTTCTCGCGAGGAAACACTTTCGCGCTTTTTTCATTTCCGCCGCCATCTTGGCGAAGTTTGGCGCGCGTTTATTGCCTCCGCTTATTCTGATTCGTCAAGTTATACGATGATGGAGCCTTATCTGTCGGCCGCAGGGCGATCTTTCCGAAACAGATAGCGGAGAACACGAACGGAGCGTATCTGCTCATTCCGAAATTGATTATGTTTCACAACTCGCGCGGGTTCAGAGGTTTTTCAACGGCCGGATGAAATATTCGGGCGGTTTTCACCGCGAATGCGGCAGATCTTCGTGACGCTAGACCGCGCTTCGGGCGGCTTGAGGTAGCTTCGTCGCCAGTCGCAGTTTGCGCCATCAATCAATCTTTTGAGGATTTCGATACAGTTTCCAAAATATGACATAGGATTTCATAAATATCGTGCAAGAATACACACGTAGGGTCCGTTCACTTTATGAAAGCCACTTGCATTAGCGTGAGTGATACCCTCTGTAACGCGTCAATTGTGTAGCGGTATTCCTTTTTTAAAGCTATGGCATTGGCCATTTCAGTATCACACTGGCAGTCACGCGGAGCTTTTGTTTCGTTGTTTAATATTTTTTATTTAAAGATACGGTGACTGCAAGCTCACGACACTGTGACCACGGACTTAAATCAATTTAATATATATTTAGATGAGGATTCGGAGTCCGACATAGACGAGAATAGTTTATCTTATTGCTTAAAATTAATTATAAGATTTTGAAACTATTTATTTACAATTATATCTGCTTATATATTATTTATTTTAAACTAGCTATAACCCATAAAAAACGAATTCTATCTAGAGAAACGTCTTGATAACGTAAGTGATGGACATTATTTTTTAAAAAGAAAATTATGCATTTTATTATATTAAGTATATCACGTTATTATTTGAGCATTCTGGTAGCGATTGTGACGGACATTGTTACGTAGAGAATTACATATTTTGATTAATGATTAATACCAATGACATATGGCACATCGTAGTAATTTAATATTCAATAAACAGAAATTTAAAAAAAAATACAATTTAGAGTATTTTATTTAAAAAACCATATAGGTAGTCAATATTTTCATTTTATTTAAGAAATCATATTTATTTTTAAAACGGAATGAGTTTTTTTTAAAATACTTTATTTTAGGTTTAAATACTAAAATAATATTTTATTTATTTTTTGCGTCTGTAATTTACTCAAAAAAATAATGTCACGAGATTTTGTAAACGCATTGTTACTCACACTAATGCAAGTGGCTATCCTAAAGTGAACGGAGTCTACAACATTATAGAGACTTTCTTATTGTGAATGATCGATCACATATATATGATAAAAAATATTTTCTTAATATTACTTCGCTGAAAAAACTTAATCTTCTGCGTTCTACGGACATATGTAATTCTATATAATACTCAACACGACCAAAAAATCACCACTAAATCGACCACAGCCAATTATTTCGTGTACTAGCTGCAACTCGTCGAATATGATGTGCCTTTACATGTTTGAATTTCAGCTTCACACAAGTTAGTTGTTTTTATGCTTAAGTGTAAAAAAACAAAAAATATTATTCTCCTGTATAAAGATTACTTAAATTAAAAAATATAAATAAAATATATTTCACTATTTCTAAATTTAAAACACTATCATCATTTAAATAATCGATTCCTACGAAACATCGATTTTCTTTACAATAACCTGAACGCCATATCAATTCCATATTTACATTTTCGAACATACATGATTATAACATACATGAACATACATATTCGAACATACCTAAATTACATACATGGTCGAACTGTATTGATACATTTATTATATTAATTTGTGTTGACCAAAGAAATTTATAATTAGGATAGAGACCCGAGTTTGAAATAAGTTATGTTTTAATTTTTTGCCTATAATTTTTGATACTATTGAATTTGAAAAAAATAATTAATAAATTTTGTTTTATATTTTTCTTGTACCCAATACTTTGTTAGATTCATTAAAAATAAAATAAAATAAGCAAATTAAATGGGGATATAATTTATCAAAATATAATTGATCAAAATAGTATTGGCTTGCTTGGTATTGCAAGCCAATACTTAACCACAACACCAACACTCACAACAACAACACATCAGCCTTATGAAGAACCCTGCCATGGGATGCGAAACGTCTGCCAGAAAGGTCGAAATAACACGGCATAATACCCCAAAAGACACAAACCAGAAGATTCTGTGGCCATGAAAACCTAAGAACATTCTTTCACACTAGTTTTCAGACGAGTCCTACCAAAAACTTTTTTCTTGCATATTTCATTAAATTAAAATTTCCATTGTATGTCCCCGCGTCCGCAACTTAAGGACAGCTAGATACATGCACGAATATAGATCAAATTGTATCGCTGCGGTGAAGGTTGGAGAACGTTTTTTCCTCCCCCTAGGCGATAGCAACCTGTGACGCGTCAAAGGAAACCGCCCCGCCATCTAGATATCCATCTACACTTCTCTCCTTCACTTGTTGACCCCATTTCATCCCCTGATGCTGCAAGAATTATGACAACTCCTGACAAACTCACATATTCGTCAAAATTATTTTTTTATCCAACGCCTTCAAATTTGATGCTTATGTTATTAAAATAATAAATAAATGTACAGGAAAGGGACTTTCAGATCTTTTCTATACCCACTAATACATAATAGTAAAAAATCGTATTTTTTAAATAGTAACATTTCAAATTCAATTATAAAGAACATCTCTACTTCTATAAAATCAGCTTTCCTTACTAATTATGGAATTATATATGATATAACAAGGATAAGGTTGATATTTAAATAAAGAGGGTTTGTGAAATACTTTATAATGATTGCAATCATTTACAGATATACAATTTGCAGAAATGTTGACAATAGAATTAAAGAGTACTTACGATTTTTAAAAGTTTAAATTTTCTTAATTTGTCAATCAGCTTTCGAAAACCAACCATTATATAAGTAAATTAAATTTGCAAATAACATAGGGTTACAACTCAGAAAAAGTGAATTAGCAAATTAAATATAAGAAATAACTAGGAATAAATGCTTTTTGCAAATATGTACTAAATTGAAGAAGATTTGGGAGAGTATTTGGTTATAGTATAGTATTTCAATTCCTTCTCCAAGCTATGAGGTACTCTGCACAGGTGTTTAAGAGTGTATATAAATGTGTTGTATTAGGTATTTTAATAAATATGTGATTTAAATGTACTTCTTGCAAGGCTTAAAAATGCTTATGTTGAAGGCATAACAAACGCAACACTTGTCCTTGGATTTGCGACGTACATGTTACGATACGTTCGTGATCATCAAACGCACGCTATTGGCCCGATTGCTGCTCAAGGTGTTTGGGCGAATGACGGGCCAGTATTTGACCTAATTCGACGAGTCTCCAGAAGAAACTTGTTCTCGAAAGTAGTGATTGTTAAAACGTTTTTTAACCGGTTATTTTCGGAACAGTTATTTGGATTTTGTACCTGATTGTATCGATGATTGAAAATTAGGTTTAGTAATATCGATGGGAAAAATAGTTGCCTATTATCGACGCAATCAGATATAAATTTCAAATAACTGTTAGTGTGTCACCGGTTAAAATACCATCACTACTCGAAACTGAAGTTTTATGAAGACAACTTTGTAATGCACGGGATCGATATTAACACCAAAACTTGGCAGAACTCTGCCAAACCAGAAGGAAGATTACCAGCGCTGTGAGTACCTTTGCAACTGTATAAATAGCTGGTTATTGGTTTATACATATTTCGGATATCGGGACCATTTGAGTTTTAGAGCAGAAGTGAGAATGTTGATTTTCTCTTCTACTTGATCATCTGACCTACTTTGGTAGGTAATGTGAACCGCCGTCATTCAACACTCTACATCAATAATTGTTACCAATTTTGTTTAGTTTGCTTGTTCACCACATGCACTGCACATATGCTTAATCGTTTTGTAGGACTTTATATTTTTTAAATCATTGCGTCATTTCGTACATGATCGCATTGTATTGAAACACTAAATATTTTATCATGTGTCGTGGCTGAAGGAGGAATTAATTAAAACGCTGGAATTTAATTACAGATTTATTAATTACTGATTAATTCATTAATCAAACGTACAAAGTCACTTAACACTATTTAACTTAACGCTATTATTTAAATTAAACTGTTTCGTAATTTATCACTCGTAAATAGACACTTTATAATCGCTTTAACACTTTATTCACTATTCACTAGAACATTCCATCCAGTTTCCGCACGTATTATTCGCTTCGTTTCGCACGTATTATTCGCTTCGGTTTATTTGCTACGTAAGAATTTTTCCAGATGATCCGCTGTTGAATTATCGCTCGGCTGACCACCCTAGCCTTCGCTGGCTCGTGGCTGCCTTCGCTTCTGTTCCGTTCCGCTGTCAAGCGCGCTAAAACAGCAACTACTTTACTCCGGCGCGCGTCTTATTTATATCTGGCCAATGCTGGTATCGAACCTTCTAGGCGTTTCCAGTGTTTAGGAGACGCTTCTCGTGGCTTCTAGATTCTTGTAGAATGTTTTAGATGCTTCCCGAAAGCCGTAAAATATTTAGACCGTTCTCAATTCTTCTTTAGTGTTGTTGTGAAATGTGACAGTGACAGAAGTGCGCAATTCTTTTTAGTCTCGTTACAATATGCATGTTGCTAGAGCAGACCGAAAATATTTGTGATTGGGATGTTGAGTTGAGTTTGAAATAAATAACGTATTGTTTTTAATGTATTTTTACTCCCTTTATATTAATTTGTGGCGTCTGCTTGCTTGCCGTTGAAATTTTTTTGGATCGATTTTTAATCCTTTTCTCGTGATCCAATCGAGCTGAAACTTTGCAAACAGACTCATGGCAAGGATCAAGAAGATCTATCAAATGTTCGTTAAAAAATAATAATAATTATAGTATAATTTTGGATTTTTCAAATTTTTAATGTTTTTTTCGTACAAATTGTATGGAGATTCCGACGCATATGGTAGACACAAAACCCGAAAACGAGAAAGGGAGTATTGTGAAAACTTGGTTTTTACGGGTTACTTTTTTTATGTTTTTAATGTACCTATACCTAGTATTATGTTAGCGTTTCAAAATAAGAATACTCATCCGGCTATAAATTGAAGTAGAGAAAATAAAATAAATTATGTAGTACTAAGTATTCCACCACTCAATGAAAGCTTTTGCTAGGAAAATATTTTACGTATACATTTGTAAATGAATAAGCAAGTACCTGGTCACGTAAAATTTGTGAAGGTTTTTATTAATTCGTCTTAAAAGCTTATTTCTATTCCAGCACCGTGCCCCACTCGGGGGAGTCCTTAAGCCGTTTTTAATTAAGGATATTAATTTTCGCCTACAAAGACCGGACGATAGCCGAGATCTTAGCGAGCACGCTTTTGAACGTGCTAAGGAAGATGGGGCAATCCCAAATGGTGGCTGTCAAGTCTATCATAACCTTAAAAATTAAAAAAAAAGTAACCCATAAAAACCAAGTTTTTATTATACTCCCTTTCTCATTTACTAGTTGAAACTTTTTTTTCGCTTAACCTACGCGTTGGGCTTCGGTCGGGCGACGCTACGAAAGGGGGTAATAAAAAAATTCCAAAAAACCAAAATTATACTATAATCAGGTTTCGCGGCTACCAGACGCGTTGAAATATTTTCATACAACTTAATAAGTTGTACGAAAAAAACATTCTAAATTTGAAAAATCCAAAAATTTATAATTTTTTTAACGAAAATTTGATAGACCTTCTTGATCGTCGCCACGAGTCTGCTTGCAAAGTTTCAGCTCGATTGGATCACGGGAAAGGGGTTTAAAATGGATCCAAAATTTTTTGTCAGACATGAAGACAAGAAGACAAGCAGATGCCACAAGTTAATATAAAGGGAGTAATTAAGAAAGACAGCAACTCTCTTATATTCACACCAGTTCGGCTATCCACCATAAACATTCTGTTTTTCGAATATATCGACCAGTAAATGATTTCACATTCTAAATAGATAGACTCTACCCGCGAATACTTCGGGTGGCTTTGTATGTGTTGCCATGTATTAGGAGTGGTGTAACATGTGGCATGTAAGTAAGAAAGGCGCAAGGAATCATTTTATTTTTTATTTTTGTAACAAACACCTCGTCTTATTATTGACCTTAATAGATGGGCCTAGAGTGACATTAGAATACAAAGTATAAATATTTTATGGACATTTTGAACATGAAATAATTACAAAATACACTGTACACAATACATGATAAATCGATAATAAATAATGTCTTAATGATAAAATAAATTGTAAATAATATTCACAATAAAGTAGACTATCGCAAATCAGTAAATACAATTTAGGAATGAGTTCCAGATTAACAAGTTTTATGACGAGTGCGCGATTTGAGGTGAGGTCTGTATGACGAGCATGAGTACACGCTCAAGCGTTCGATAATCACTCAATCAATATTTCACTTTTGAACTGAGCCTGTGTCATAAAGAATATATCAAGTTTGCCGTCTGATATATCGTTATAGTGCACAAATATGTAGACATGAACCACAAAAATATATAGACATGAACTAGCGGAAATTTCTTGGACCACGCTGTGGTCCTAAGTTGATTCCACTAAGTTGGACTTCTTTAAAAAAAATACTACAAAATGGTAAATTTTGAAATAGTTATGAAAAGGTCAAAATAAATATTCTTAAAAAAAATAATTTCGTAGTAAATAAGTAGCGCCTTATTACAAAATGACGTTTTTATTTGAAGAGACTCGGTTTGAAATGAAATTTTAATAAATAAAAGAAATACTATCTAAAAAAACTAAATACGTTTTGTTTACAAGAGGATTTAATCATGCAAGAATAAATAATTTAATTGCATTATAAATGTATCTTTAATATATGCAGAGGGACATATTTTTCTCGCCTAAAGAAGGGGTTTAGATCAACTCTGTATAATTTTATACTCTGTGGTCCTAATACATTTTATTCAGAAAAAGTAGATTATATCACATCTTTTTTTTCATTCTTATTTATTGCTCATACTGTATTCAACTTGTTAAACATCCACTTTATAAAACAGGCTCTGCCCTAGATCTAGGTGATATTGTTCGAGTTGTGCTGAAAGCATAAGCCCCAGGCGCGGTATCCGTCACGGGGCTATAGAGTGAAAAAGTCACTTTATTTCGGATTCACTCACTTCTCACGGCTTGGCCTGAATTTCATTTATTGCGATCGGATGAGAGTGATTATTTTACAAAAATAAAAATGGTAAATAATGAATTAAGCTAAATACGGAAGACCAGTTAATATAATGAACTGCATGAACTTTTTTGTAAACAAATATTTAAATAGCTATCTTATCATTACGCCCTTTCTTTGCAGAGGTAGGCAGAGAGAATAGAATGCTATACATTTATGGTCATGGTACACCACTTTTGCCTCATAAACTTGTATACATTGTCACGGGACGTGGCTGCGTGAGGCAAATGAAATGCTAAACTTTCATTTATTACTCAAAGTTTCTGCACACAAATTAAGTCAGGGAATTCTTCTTAAATTTACAACAACTAATTGTTTCTAGAAAATTAAGTTGTTGTTTTATTACGCAAGAAAGATTGTATTAAACAAGAAAGTTTTATTACGCATTTTTTATTCCATCGATTACTTTCTCGAATATTCTGTTAAATTTTACACGTTATTTAAATAGCTTACATTTGTACTAGAAAGGATTCTCGCTTGTGGATAAGTATTCGCAGGTATTTATCATTAGGTTTAAATTGTTTTTCGCTACGGGTTTGTCGCTGGTAATGATGCGTTAGGAAAATGTCAAACATTACTGAATTGAACATCGCGGTGGCTCTAGTGTTTACACCTGATCCGTATTCCTCTAGATGCTTCAAATATTTTAGAACCCTCAAGTAACTTCCAATTTTAGTGTAAAAGGTGTAGAGTGCTCTATCGATTCTGATTCTAAAATCTCGTGACAATATTCTCAGACACACATAGTTATTGAAGTTTCAACAGGGCCATCTCACAGTATAAAAAGGTTTATCTGAGCAGCTTAATCTTACACGGACGGAAAACATTCCAAACAATCCATCAACCTATTTTTACTCTATGTACTGTGCTACACATAGTTCTTTATTCACTAATAATTTGTTAATTATTCACTGCGTTGTATATAAATTTTTGCAAACATGTGCCTTGGCGACCGCATTTTCACCACATTCAGTTTATTTTCCATACAATTACTTTTGTTAATAACATTAAGTTACGTTCTATGTAACCTCATATTCAAAACTTTTTAATTTTTAATAACATTTTATTACTTTGTTATTCTAGATTATTCTACCATTGTTAGCGGTGTGATATCAATTTTTAATTTCCATAGTTAAAAAGTATTCAATAATAACATTTTTCGCAACAAATGTATTGTTCTTGAATACAGAAATAAAAATGATAATTTAATATTTATTTTTGTGTTTATTTACTTCAGTCACTGTTTTTAAAATATGGAATGATTTTCATGGCATGAAAATCAAAATATGGTAGGGTTATTCGCCAATGAATCTGTTTTTGCCTAAGTAATGGGAATCGAAATAGTCGGAAATAAAAACCAAACCAGCGCATTTTTTTTAATTTATTCAATTTATTTAACCAATCAATCATGAATTTTTTTTTATAAAAATAGGAATTGAATCAGTAAGTTTGACAGCTCAATTTTACGAATATTTTTTTCCTACAACTGTCATTTATCTATCAACTGAGCAAATTTGTGCTTAATAATTCAAATATAAATATGTCAAATTTAAAAAATTCTTGAACATGTTTAAAATATCATTTATTTTTTTAATAGAAAAAAACAACGGCTTATTATTAAATTTACAAATAATACATAGATTGACATATGTTAGATGAAAACCAATTAGAGTTTATCTTAACAATAATCTTATTATATTTATAATACAAGTTTTTATGCTATACTTACATACATAAAAGTCTAGTATATCTACTAATATAAAAATATAGCAGATATGTACATAAGTAGACTTTTGAATTAGTATGTGAAAGACAATTGAATTAGTATGTGTAAGCCGTGCGTATGATGCACATTGTTTCATTGTGTTGGTGTTTATACCAGCAACATTTCGATTGTTTTTCTTAACTATGGAAAAGAAATAAGAAAATATAAAAAAAGAAAAAACATACATAGACTTACACATAAAAAAAAATATAATGATATAATAATATAATAATATACGATACATATATAGTTAATAATATAAAATGAATCAAATTATATGCCATCACTGTGATCTCAAAACTTTTATCACATTCCTGCGATAGACATGCATAGTTGAGTTAAATGTGTCAATTAAAGGGAAATGTTGATTATGCATATTACATTATTATTATCGATATTGTGGAGTTTGCCCCATAATTTGCCAGAATATTCTCAAAGTAAAAGAGCTGAGATTGTCTGGTGTTAAGGAGGAACACGAAGAGAAATGTTCTTTATGCAAGTCAGGAGAATCAATTTCGTTTCGTATTTATATTCTTCTTTCTTCTTCGTCAGCCTGCGTCTTTCCACTGCTGGATATAGGCCTCTTCCTTATTTTTCCATTCGTCCCTGTTGTTAGCTAATTGCAGCCATTTCTTTCCTCCCACAGCGACAATATCATCAGCCCATCTCTTTTGAGGTCTTTCGATGCCTCTTTTATTTTCCCAAGTCTCCATTTCAGAACTCTGGGAGGTCATTTTGTAGTATCCTGTCTTGCAATGCGTCCTGCCCATTGCCATTTTAACACGATCCATGATATCCATTTCTCTAGTTCTGCGCCTAATTTCGTCGTTTCTAATTATATTTCTTAGGCTTACTCCAAGCATGGATCTCTCCATGGATCGTTGCGTGCATTTGAGCTTTTCTACACTTTTTTTGTGAGGGCCATAGTCTCCAATCCATAGTCATCACTGGCAGTATGCACGATTCAAAGGCTTTTCTTTTTAGACTAATTGGGATCTCTTTGTTCTCGAAGATATGTTTGAGTTTGCCAAAAGCAGCCCAGCTCATTCCTATTCGTCTTGGCAATTCTGCTGTTTGGTTCTCTTTGTTCATTTTTATCTTGTGTCCTAGGTATATATATTCATCTACTATTTCAATATTATTATCGTTGATAGTGATGATTTTGTTCTCTGGACTCGTATTTATATTACACAATGTTAAAACTTTCAAAAGTTTTCGCGTGTTTTCCAATAAGTTATGTGAAACTATCTGCATGGGTTAAAAGGGATGTCTTACAGCGTCAAAATTATGAAGTTCTACAACCTCCATAATTTCGTGGTAAATATATTAATTCATATAACGTATGCTCAAAGATTTGCCTCTTCAAAATTTCACTTGTAAACCTCCTTTGAGGTGAAACTTCCACGAACCCGGGATTACGTATGTCGGAATCATGATCACCGTCATCGTAAATAAAACAATGTGCTCGATGCTGGTGAAAAGGTTTGTTTACTCATCCCACGGCGCAAACTGAAGGGGTCGTGTTCGCCATTCCTCAAATTTAAACTTCATGATTGCCGGAATTCTCTCGGATCATTACACCCCTACTATTCAACCCTCACCCACCCTGCCCCCCTCCGAGCATCCCGCCGCGGGCGGTCCCCGCGTCAACCCTCTCGCCTTCAACGCCTCAACGAAAGGAAGATAATTTTTCCACTTTGCAAACTTTTGATTTAGACGGGGTGGCCTTTATGGAACATCTCGCGAGGTGTCGCGGACAGCGGCGGCTGACGATAAGAATATGTGACAACCGCGCCGAGATAAGGGCGATATTTTTTCAATTTATTGAAATAAATTTCTATAGAAAATATTTATAACGGATGTCTTATTAATTGCTACAGAATATTGTATTGTTGGACATACCCTCGTTTTGAACTCTACATACTAAGAAAAGAAAATGCCAAGGGTGCTTTTAAATATCTGACAGCATCTTCTTTAAATTCT
>JADDOH010000922.1:122810-142060 GCA_016648135.1 Agrypnia vestita | reverse complement strand
GTTTTAGGTTTTCAATAAGTTTTGGGAGGAACAATATTACAGTTATACGGAGGATTTGCGCCTGATTATTTGACAAACGCTTAAAAATCTGGGGGAAGACAGGTTAGTAGGGAATAGCTAACTTTTCTAGACATCTGGATCCACTTCTTCTACAAACATGCGTCGTCTTTAGATATCACTCTTGAGGGTTGGCTGGAAAGTTAATTGAGACGGATAATAGTTATATATACTCTTACGTTCTACAATTATCGAAGAGGTTGTTCCTACCCTTTTCTTCCACTTCTTCTTCTTCGTCTTCTTGTTATTCGTATATGCTATCGGTTATATATATATTTTCTTTCCCCCTTTTATGTATACTGACTTCAACAGCGTCTTCTTCTTCTTCGGTACGAAGGTTTTTTTTATTGGTTATGTTCACTCTAGTCTTCTTCTTCTTTGAATACATACCGTTTATGCTTTACTTTTCAAATACCTTCTCTTCTATAAATAGCAATTATTACAATACTTTGCAACTACTTTTTCGTCTTATGGTATATCTTTCGACTGCTTCTCTACTTTCTTCTTCTTCTTCTTTTTCTATTACTACATTCATTTCGTCTCCTTCCATTTATCTTATAATTTTCGAATGTTTTTCTACGTCTTTTCTTCATCTTCTTTTGTCCTTTACCTACTACTACATTCGCGTCTTCTTCTAATTTTATAACTTTCGACTTCTTCTTCTTCGTCTTTATCTACTACTACACACGGTTGTGACTTTCTTTCTTTATCTTATGCCTTTCGATGGATTCATTTTCTTCTTCTTCTGCTGTCATCCACTACTTTGCAGCTTCTTCTTCTTCTTCTTCATCATATTACACCAACAATAAAATATGGCAGTCATTACAGTATACGTGGAGTATTGAGGACAATTGGCTGTTTCTACATAAGAGGACATGTATTGCGCATATGAATAGGGTTCATAGCTCAGATGGGGTACAAGAGTTAATTTTGTCGCGGTTTGCAATCATAGTAGGAATATGCGGTTGACTATTCACTCGGTTAAAACAGGACGAAACGAGTTAGAAATAGAAGAGTGTGTATAGTTTGGGGGAAGGGTTTGCTCTTTATATTAGGAAGCTGGTTGTTAAGTTTATATGAATAGATTGTACATTAACTCGTAGGTTAACATAATTCTGGAACTTCAGATTAATCGTAGCTCGCATTTCATAGGAGAAATATACGGTTAATATTTACTCGGTTGAGTTGGTTTGTATAGCTTGAAGGGGATGTGGGGAGTGTTAGTGGGAGTATATTCTGGGGGAAGGGGGTATATGCTGGGGAAAGTAGTATAGAGTTGCGAGGTGGTGAACACTAGGAGTGCACCATTGTAAGGGAAGCAAGGAGGATAACAAAGTGGGGGAAGGAGTGTTCCTTTTAAGTGTTGATAACAGGATGGAGCTTGAGTAGTTAGCAGACACAATGATGAGATTACTGAGGCATTCAATCGATTATGAAGAATCGAACCTTTTCAGTCAATTGAATAAATTAGATACAGTCCCTTTTTGCTTTCAAATCTTATATTTATGTTAGTTGTACACTTTTCATTTGAATGATAGGCAGATGGTTTACAGTAGCTTTAAATACGCAAAGAAGGTTCCATTGAAAAGAATTCGACCCTAATAGAAATATAGTACGCGGGGAAAGGAAAGAACAACGATTTATTTTAAAAGGAATTTTAGAAACTCTTGATAAGTATCACGAAATATACTATCCTATTGGGTTATTTAGCAGATAGGCTTGGTCTGATAGATCATTCCTCTCTCTAAATAAGGGGGAAGCTGTGATGGTCGACATAGAGATAGATTTAATAAATTTAGAAAATCTTAAAATAATAATATTCAAAAAAGCCAAGTATGGACATCAAAAATATATTTCTTCTGGTTTGAATCGTTTAAAAGTAAAAGCCTGATATATTTCTCAAGATTCTATGTATTACAAGAGGCTAACAAAATATTGAATATTCAGCTATACAAGTAATATTTTCTTGGATCTTTATTATACCATAGATATAATTCTGTGTTAAATTAATATTGTTTGCCAATCCTAATAGACTCGATCTTGTGAGTAGGTGCGAACGAGCCTTTATTATTTATGAATAGGAACAGCAAGTCTCGCGTGTAGCGAGTGCTTTACCATTATCTTAACGAAACGGACCAATCACAGGCGCGCTTTGCCTTCGACGGGTTGAGCCGGAGGCGACCGTCCTGATGGCTGAATCCGGCCAATGGCGAGCGCCGGCGGTGAGGTCATCGCTCATAGGATGAGTCACTGCACTAGCGTGGATTTCGAAGATATGGTGCAATCGAGAGTATAAAAGGAGCGAACACGATATACTCAGCCCCTTCAGTTCGAGACCAGACTTGCGAGCGGGAGCGCTGCCCAACAGACTACCGACGGAGCCCTGAGTTCCAGAACAGCATTTGCGGACGGAGTTGCTGCCCGGACTTATGGAGGAATCTACCATTCATCAGTAGCAGAGAGGATCATACCGCCACTGTGTAACAGCTAAGGAACACATTTATATTATCTATCGATTAATTATTTTCACTATTGAAATGTATTTATTTTGGGAAGATTTAAAATCGGAGCAATAATGTATAATTAATATCACGATTTCTTGTGTGATCTTGGCTCAATTCGTACGGGAATATCTCCCAAACGAATATATTTTGATGCTTGGGGATTTTCATACCATTTGTATTAACAATTGATTTTACGGAGCTCTATAAGCAGTGCGTAATAGATTCATAATATTGTCGACGCGTTATGTATTGCATAACCAGATATCAATCCAAATCGTACGAGAAATTCTTCCGAACGAATATATTTTAAAGTATGGGGATTTTCAAACTATTTTTACTAATAATTGAATACACGTAATTCTATAAGAAATGCTTAGTAGCCTTATAATAATTGTGTTGCATAAGTATTGCGCAATCCGGTCTTCAGCCAAGTCTTTATGATTTGAGTACCTCGGTATATTCAGCTTAATAAGTGGCTTCAGAATGACGAGTAAAGGACAGAATGGGGAGATCTAACTAAAGATTGGGGATATCTGGTTTGTGTTAGCCTAGCTGGCTGAGGGGTGGATGATTGCCGGCACTTGGGCGTGGAACCCGCACAAGCCCCTGCAGGGCCCCTTAAAGGCGGGGTCCTCCTTGTTGCTCGGGGTCGTCAATAAACCGACCACCTAACCTCATCTGGCGCAAACTACTTAAACCAACAAAAAGGTTCCCTATGTCTTTGGAAGGATTTCCATGCTTGAATGCTGTAAAACCTTGATAGAAAACGTTAACTTCTATTTCGTCCTCTGTAAGAAAGACAGGGCCAGAATAAATATAAAAATCATTCACTCATATGGAATAGCTGGGATATTATAAATATGTTACTAACACTCTAACATTTGTCCAAAGTAAATGTTGCAAGATGCAGAATCGTGGGACGCCGCTCTGAAAAGGCATAATGAGATTGCACAATAATTTGTAACATCGCTGACTATGCCCGCAAAGGAGGCTAATGTCGTCATCAATTCGTACCAAAAGAGTACATGATTCTTCAAACACCGGCCTAAAAGAAAGGCGCCTCAAGACAACACACATCATCAGAAACTCGTACCAAAAGAGTACGGCCTTCTCAATTATAAGCCTAAAAGAGAGGCGTCACAGGATCACATCTCGTAAAGAAGAGATAGAGTCTCGGGATGCAGTAAGTTCCGGAGGAACAAGGGGGGCCGTTTAGTCACTTAGGAAGTCGGCCACCGGGTTTAGGCGGGCGCGGAGCCTCAACCCCTCTCAGCAGAGATGCTGAGGGTTTAAAAAACCAAAATTTAGCATTCAAAGAAACTATTATTTCATATAAACTCACGGGCTGTTGTAGAATCCTTTCGAACAAACCATCCCCGAGACCTTATCTACTTATTTATAAAGAAGTTTTGCTTCAAAAAATGTCTTATTTCGTAGATAGAAAATATATGTATTATTTTCCCATGGAATTAATATGAACAGGTTCATGCACGTCTAGAACGAAACCATTCAAGGTAAGAATTTGCTAATACAAAGTGTTTATAATTATTAATTTCAGTGTTATTTAATATGTGTGAATTTTTCCCTTTGCGCCGTTCGAACGATTTTACTGGTTTGTCTCAAATCGAAATTGTTTTATTTCTAATACACGAATTCTTCTGGTGAACGTATTTTATTGTAACATAAATGTATAGATTATTAGGTTCGTTAGATGTTTTTATTACGTAATATTATGCAATTGTTTCCACACTGCTCCTATAAAAGAATTTGAAGTTATTACGATACACAACGGGGTCCTTCATCCATTAGACGAATCATGTGCCAATTCAACGACGTATTACGAATAGTATATATTGTATTTATCGAGATTTAGTCGCATTTATTATTTCTAGTGAGGTTTTTAGTATTGGTTCCAGGCGCCATTATGAGGCGGAAATAGTTCATATTCATAGCCCGACTGCAATAGGTATTTTTGTCGCGTAAGAGGTAGCACTTTTAGAAATATAACTGTGTTTTATGTTTAGTCCCTGACGGACAGGATGGTATAGCTGTGGCTATTTAGGTAATATACTTAGTAAATGCAAAGGGCATTAGGTATTTTCAATATAGTATGCGAACCCAAGATGTTAGAAATATTTTAGTTAATATTGCATTCGAAAGCGCAATTTTTCAGTTAATAATTATATTTTAGTTAAATGTATAGTTAGCACAGGCAGAGTATTAATATTGTATAGAATACATTATTTTATATTTCATAGAAGAGAATATTTTATTCCGCGATCCTTTTATAGTTACAGCGTATCTGTCGACCTCAGCCGTTGCCACCCGCGCCATACAACTATTTTCGCTAACATCATACAGCAAATGACTTTATTCATTGCAATGAAATTTATATTATTTAATATTATTTTCCACGACGTATTTTTGACGGGTCACCCCATAGGATTCATCACATTGTTAGCCGCGGCCAGGAGTTGGCAAATCAATTGAACGTAATAGCTAAAATTAAATTTCAACTCGCGACGAGTAAGCATCGACATTTTAAAACAATTATTAATACAGAATTCATCGTTAATACTTTAGAAAGACCCATCTATCACGCGGATCAGCACAGTGCTTACCGTGACCAGGAGAACGATTTATATTGAAATACAATAAAATGCTTTATAATATTAATTTAACATCATTTCGACATTAAATACAGTCTGCTCGATTTGATTAGGCCCTACTATCTACCAGGATCATTACAAAGACAAAATAAAAGCATTAATTGATGCAAACCGCCGAACAACAACTCGAGAGATCATGATAAGACTGTTCATGAGTACATAAAACCTCTTGGTTTAGTTTCAAACCTCGTCATACAGGTTCCACACGTTCTTTTATAGAGAGAAATTTACTGCGCCGCCTTGACTTTGTGATTTGCTTCTAAAACGTCAAGAAAATGATCCATTTCTGAAGTGAATCATTACTGAAGACGAAAAATGGATTGTTTACAATAACGTTAAATGAATAAGGAATAAAAAAGATTAACCCGCTCAAGCAATTCGAAAGCAGAAATTCATCAAAAACATGTGATGCTGTCTGTTTGGTGGGATTTAAAGAGAATAGATTTATTTGAGTTTCTACCGGGCAATACCACGATCAATTCTGAAGAGTAATATCATGAACTGGACAGATTGAATGGTTCACTTAAACAGAACAGGATACAATTGATCAATAAAAATGGTATAGTGTTCCACCAAGATAATGTGAGACCTCATACAAGTTAAGTTACTCGTCAAAAGCTTTTCAGCTTGGATGGGATGTACTACCACACCCACCATATTCTCCAGATCTGGCACTTTCTGATTTTTACTTGTTCAGGTCTCTACAAAATTTTTTAGATGGCAAAACCTCTACTCCAGGTGAGGATGTTAAAATTGCTTTAGGTCAGTTTTTTGCCAGCAAAGATCGGAAATTTTATGAGCGTGGAATCAGGCTACTGCCGGAAAGATGGCAAAAGGTATTGGACCAAAATGGAGAATATATAATCAAATAAAATATTAATTCACCATAAGAAAATCGTCTTTCATTTTAACCATCAAAAATGAAATTACTTTCTGAACAACGCAATAAAATTTTATGGTGTTCTGATAAGAACTATGCGAGTTGTATCCTAAATATGGCGTGTATGAGTTCCTAGTGATGATCCAAAATATTTTGAGACCTTCTTCAGAGAACTAAAACGCTTCGTTCAGATATAAATATTCAATGCCACACTTCGTAACCTAATTTATTTCCATCATCAGGTGAAAAGAGATTTTTTAACAAAGCTTACAATTTAAAATATTTCCCACGAGGTCCACTAATATTGTTAAAACAAGGAAATGGAAAATATGGCCTCCTTCATAAATATCTGATGAAAGAAAATATCAAAATGAAATTGTTTTCATCGTCCTGAGTAAATAAAATGATAAAACTTACAAAGGACAAAATTGAAGAAGAACACACAGAAGAAAGTAACTTGAAAGGTCCTCACTTACAAAAGGAAAATTATGTTTGGCTTTATAAAATTATGAAAATTTCTGTTATTTTGGTTATCATCATATCAACGCGACTGAATGGCAGGAGGCGGATATTTTATTCAAAATTACGAAAAACGGGGTAAATTTATTATTGTCTCCAATGAAAGAAAAATGTGATTTAAATATGTAAAAATATGATCAAAATATTTGAGCCTTTTTCTGATCGCCACCAAATATATAAATAAGCAGAAATGAAGTTGATATCTGACAAGAAGTTTGCCACGTTTATTCAAAAAATGATAACATTTTCTCAAAATTAAAAAAGGCATATGATAAAATTTTTGAACTAAAAAACAACTATATTTGTGAGTTGTACTTAGATTCAATATATATATTTTTGAATTTTTTTTTTTTTAGATTCAGTATATTTATTTTGTTTAGATAAGTCCTGTGAAAGCTTCATCATGGGGTTGGGTATTCCTCAAGAATTTTCCTCTGGATTTCTTCTTTTTCTGGATCATTGATCTGTTCTTGCGGGGAAGCCGTCCTCCCAGAAAGCCGTCCTCCTAGGAAGCCGTCCTCCTCGCTCCTGCGCTTTCAGCATCGTGTTCAGCAATGACTTTAGTGATCCTCCCCAATGATCAATGATTCAGTGAAAATATAAATTTCAGTGAATAGATACACTGTATGAGACATACATACACACATATATTTATCGTCAATACTCATCACTATACATCAGTGGCGTGCAGTGGGTATAAACTTAGGTTATGCTGTGACCGACTATATACCTATATTAAAAATATATATATATGCATATACCTATAAGGGTATATACATTTAAAAAAAAATTAACTATATATTAACTATTTTGAGTAGCTTCAATCCACAAAAATAACTGCACTACAAAAGAAGTATTGTAAACAATATTTCCTAAATAAATAAATATTTTATATAGGTATAGCTAATATGGCGAAAATTTTCAAAATATTTCGAAGACGATTTATATATAATTAAGTCGGGAACAATACTAATTTCAGACATACGTTTCTTTTCACAAAAATAAATCAAACATTTTATGATATCATTATGATATGACAGATAACGGATGGTATTTGTCGTATTCGTATTTAAATTTACCATAGAAAAGACATAAAATTTACACCGAAAGTTTTGGGTGGAATTTGTAAAGAATAACATTTCTGCATGACATGCGCATGGCATAGGACCTTTCAAAGAAGGACGCTATTGCACAAAACTCGCAGCATTAAAAATATACGGTTTTTTTCTCGACTTGACTATATCTGTGGAACAATTTGGTTGGCGAAATAAATGAAGAATTGACATGAAGTTAAGCACAGAAAAGTCGGAAATAAAACTTCTAGCCGTAGGCTTACGGCTAGAATTTTAAATCGAAAAATACAGATACGTCACGTTAAATGGAAACGTCAGAAAAAAAACTTCTAGCCGTAGGACGAATTACGGCTAGAATTTTTAATGAACTTTTTCTTAAGATAAGGATTATTTAATTAATATTTGTTTCTCAGAATCTTTACTAATGCACAGCTTTTTTGCTTATATGCGCTGCACGCCACTGCTATACATTCAATGAAGTCGAGATGGATCATTCATGAACGAATTCTACCATTCGAACTGTTCATTTTACCGAATGAACTGTTAAAGTTCACCTACGACCTTTCATCAGTTTAGTAGCCGTAAATTAATTTGAAATTCATACAGTCGGTATGGAATGTAGAATAGTTATTTTAATTATAAATTCAGTTAATTAATGTTACAATTCAATTAGAACGATTGAAAATGAATAGCCCCCTCCCCCCCGTCAGCGATTTTGACTTTGAGGCCTCGCGTACGATACGAGCGGCAGAGCGTCAGAGCGTCAATGCGTCAGAGTAGTGAGGGTGAGTCAATGCCATCCTCTGCTTCACTACTCTGGCGCATTGACACTTGGACTCTTTGCCACTCGCCGCTCGTATCGTATCCGAAGCCTTACACGTTTTGTGTGCAAATCAACGATTGAAGATAGAAATGGGTCGTTCATTAACTATCGCTTTTGAACGAATTAATTTTATTTTTTACTTTAGTGAACTAGTAATCAATAGTTCATCTGTAAATGAAAGTTTTTCGGTGAACGATGAGTTTCGAGTTACCGATTCAAATTATCGATCCTACCACCCCCCCCCCCTGTCAGCGACGATTTTTAGTAGAAGGACGAACGGTTCCAAGTGACTGATCCCATCCCCCGTCACCGACAATTTATGGTGAACAAATGAACAATTCAACATGACGCATTTTGTCAGAAACAAATGGGAGGCAAATGAACGATTGAAAGTGAACAAACAGTTCACTTGACTAAACGATACGATGAACGACAGTTCAGTAAACTAAATGAAACTTCCCATCTGTAGACAACACTGGGGACTTTATCCAATTTTGGAAGTCTACAACTTAATATACGGGGGATGTGTATTATCAAACTGTATGTATGTGTACCAATAACAATCTACTCACTATCTACCTTCGATTCTTTGTTGGGGGAAACTCTGGTGCCATCTATGCGCATCACTCTCCCCCTCTCTACTTCTCACTTTATACTAAATGATTACCCTGCTTGTGTTATTTATTAAGTCATTTTGAGAAGCACCAGAGAGTTACGCGCGTACCACAAAGTACTCGGACTTACACCAAATGTGCAACGGAAAATCTACAAGTGGATATACGAAATATATTAAACACAGATGAATGATATTATTATTCAAATATTCTCTTTTAAATTGAACTACAATTAATCAAGAAGAGAGAATCAAAACTGCATTATCAAAACTGATCTATTACAATACGTAATTTATACGCCACGTAACCCTAAATGTCCGCATTATTTATCGTCAAAACATTGCTTTTAACATGAGAACGTCCACATTTATTTCCATATTAATATGAAATTAAATTTGTTTCAAATAATACATTTTTTCTGTATTTGAATCATCTATGTAATTTGTTTTCATTAACATTCAACTATATATGTTATTAATAAATTAAGCGTTGTTTCGTTTACAGAGTGGAAGTTCATGATTAACACAATGATTTATACACAACGTTTTATTCCAATAATTTGAGTTATATAAGCCTAAGCGCTTTCGATGGACACAACCATCATCTTAAAAGAAGTCAAAGTCTCTGAAGATGATGGTTGTGTCCATCGAAAGCGCTTAGGCTTGTATAACACAAATTAGTGGAATAAAACGTTGTGTATAAATCATTGTGTTATATATATTATTATTAATGATTGTATAGGTTAAAGCAATAAAAAATGATATTTTTTGAAGTTAAACTGTGTTCATTTTGTGTTTTTTTAAGAGTAAGAATTTATTTTTAAGCTGTAAGAAAAATCAATAATTGGGGTATAACAATTAATGTGAGTCTGAATTTTTACATTTAAAAAACAAAAGTATTCGCCCCAAACGTATAAATTTAAAAATTTCTTCTAAAAATAATTTCTTTCTAAAAAAATATCTAGCTCAATCAAATAGTCAAATGAAGAGTAAATTTGATTCTAGTTTACTTTGTGTTAAAATTATCATCCCACACATCGGAGCTTTCAATATTTTCACATTTGTTCTTCTAAAGTAATCAGCCTAGTATAAAATTCCTTTGACATTATTCCGCCCGGAGAATAATCTTTTGATCTCAATTAGGTTCCAAGGAAGAGGCGTGGGCTCTAATCACATGAAAAAGGATATCGACTATGAAGGGTGTCATCGCAAGGATCATATATCATCAGGGTTCTTTATACAATCCTGTTTTGTGAGCATCTTTCATCTAATATGATTGAGGATATTTTCTTCTCACAAAGAAATATTCACAATACATACCAACCATAATTTTTTAAAAATATTATGTAAAAATACATCTTAAAAATATACAGATTATTGAGCGTAGGTTTTTTATGCATTTAAAATGAAAATCAACTTCAATATTAAAAATATCTAAATATAAAGATGAAATTTTTAAGAATAATCACTTCACGGTACATTTAAAAATGTATATTTTAAGAATAATCTGAGATTGTTAAAACATTGTGAAAGTATTAGTAAAGTAAGCATGTTGCAATTCCTCATTTATTAAAACTCACAGGCTTTTTCACAAAATACTCTGTTAGAGCCGTTTTTATTTCTCTGTAACGCTATTCAATTTTCTTTCGTCTTAATAATCAGATGTTGCTGGATCGGGGCTAAATGCAGAGTGTTATACAACTTTTCATCCTAACACAATAATTGAATCGCTCTAAAATTTTGTTCATACGCATGCCATTTGCTTCCTTAAATTCATGTGGCAAGCACATGTAAATATACCTAAACACCGTGTTTCTAAACCTCCCCATTTTTTTTAATGAACTATTCTTATGAGCTCTGGATAAACCTCAATTTCTGCAGAAATTCGATCTTTTAATGGAATAATAAAAGAGCATATATATTTCTGGTTGTTATGATTGCCGAATTTTTTTTAAACTCATATTTCTTTTAGTTGTGTAAAAATATCCTTTGAGGAACAAATCTTTTCAATATAAATGAGCTTTTTTATAGTTTTATGTGTGAAATATGTTCGAAAAGAATGAATAAATACTTTTCGTGTATTCAAGATCGCGAGCGAGGCACAACTGACCGACAGTTAGTAAAAAAACGCCGTTTATAAAAACACCTATCGTAAAATTAATATTGATCTTAAAATTAACTAACAAACCCCTTAATTATCGTGAAGTATCTTCTCGTTTCAGATTAGTAAATGGAAGAATATATTTATTTTGTAATCCAATTTACAGATTGTAGGTGTAACAAATTATTAACCGTGGATATGGCTCGTCGATCTTGGTTCCAATTTGGATGACCTGGCTGATTTAGGCAGCAACTAATGCATCCTCCGGTCGACCAAAGCACGTTTCCAGTGCATCGCTGGGTGCAGCAGATGAACAATTACAAAGTGCAATATAAGCGGAAGCTGGAGACATGCAACCCGCAACCGGTTGGTATACTTCTCTTATACGACTTGATGCAATATTTGGATGTTATAAAGAATACGAAGTAAACTGAGACGAGGTCAATAATTTCTGATATATATTCACAAATTGCTTGCACATAAAATTATAATATTATTTGTGCAATTTTTTTAATTGAATAACTATTTACGAAGTTTTCATTAATGTACGAGAAAAACTGTTTATTTGTTAATATTATACGTATCTGAATACTGTTTTCCTCGTTCCGATAAGAGTATTAATGATATAATAAGTTATAAAAAAAATACATAATATTTTGAGTTTGTTCAAATCTTTCAGAACAGTGCTGGATTTATGTCACAGAGACATTATTAATCAATTAATGTATATTATAGATATCTCACAGAGACGAAACTGTATTTATTATGGGAAAGTAGGTATAGAAGTCATTTGGGTGTACATAGGACTTATGACCTATCTTTATGGTTGGCTTAAGTGATCACTTACACAATTGTAACATTCGCCATTTCCACCCATGATAGAATATACCATGCTTATTCATTTTTTGGAAGTTGTATATATGTTCAAATTGCGTGGAAAGCTTTCACATATGAGTTGTAAGCGCCTTTCCATGCGGCCTGTACAAAGCCATTTTCATTCCCCTAAATCCCCACAGATGTCGCTAATGAGAAAATCTACATTGATTTTTTACGGAATTTTGAGAGCAATATACTTTATTGTGTAATGAAATTCATATTCACTAGGATACGCCAGGAAATATTATAAGAGAATAAACTACTGAATTTGCGAATAGTCTGGAAACCCGAAAATATATATAACTCCTGTGTGTCGGTGATGTAACGTAGGTCTACCTGTCATACAAAATATGAAATATCTACCTTATTTACGAAAACTAAAACGTCACATTTTTTGGAATCATCGAATAGACATTTTCACACCAAAATTACTAAATTTAACTGTTAGGAATGTACGAATTTTTTAATTAAAAAATATTTATTCATTACTCTCGTATTTTCGGCCAGTGTGCAAGAGAGAGCAGTATATTGTGCATCGCAGTTAAGTCGAGCAAGAAAGAGTACGACAATACCGTACATTTCATGTAGGACAGAGATGGCGGTAGCTTGGGTTTCGGCGAAAGAAAAAACAATATAGAAAGAGTACGATAGAGTCGGGTAACACGTGCTAGACAAAGACGAAGTGCATGCGACTGAAGCGAGCAGGCGACCGCGTCGTTGTATTCAGTTGCTATTGAAACGTCGGCGGAAGCGTGCGCAAATTCGATTTGCCATGATTTTATAATAATTTACTAAAATAATGCAAATATGTATATTTACCTTACATAATTATATAAAGGGACCTTTAAAAAGTCTTATCTGTATTATATATATGTATGTTTTATCACATATTAAAAACTATGCCGATTTTTAATCAGGTAACGCTGTGTTACTCCACCGTCCCCAAAGTTTTTTTTTAGCACAGTCTTTTAAGAGATAAGTGGGATGACGCCATCGAGACAAACAGTTTCTTGTGACATTTCAGCGATTTCACAATAATAACCAGAGACAAGAAACGAAGCGGGAATTCAGTTTAACTAGTGAAATGAATTATAGTTAATTAATTCACTAGTCACACAAAATAAGAGAGAACCTACCGAGCGCTCAAAAGAGAATAAGTGCGACCACAGATGTGCGAATATCCTGGAAAGACGAATAAAAGTGTTTAACGTTATTGATTAGGTGACAATTTTTTTTTAAAATAAAAAATATAAGTTACCTTATTATAAGTACATATACAATATAGCTAATTACAATTTTTTTTCAAACCAAAGCTACCCAATTCGATAGAAAAATTTATTCTCGTGTTTGAATTGGGGGGTACGGCCGATTGAGATTGGGTATAGGTATGTTGGTATAAAGGTGCATATATTATATTATACAGGTTCAAGGTTTTTTTAAAATAAAAAGTAAGAGGCACATAATGAATATATGTAATAAGGAGTAAGGTCTTAAATTTCTTTAAAGGAATTAAAGTTTATAGTTGTTGTCTGAGTTGCACAATAACTGCTTGATTTGGGATTTGAAGACTTTATACCTTGATAGGAGTAATGGTGTTGAGAAGCACTAGTTTTAAATATGGGAATTTCTAAGATGCCATGTGATTTCAGTGGTTAACATATTTTTATGAATGTTGATAGATTGTAAAGGTCTTTGTGAGTTTGTAACGGAGCATTCTTTTTGAATACTATATTAAGACCGAGGACCTCAAAGGAGTTGAATAGTTGTGCAGTTGGAAATATTGATGGTTTTTTAAGGATGACTTTCAAAACCAATATCTGTGCCTTTTCTACAGGTAAGAGGTTAGTCTTGAAAGTTCCTCCCCAACTAATTATTCCATACTGAAAGATAGACTGCGCAAGAGAGAAATAAATTATTTTGGTCATAGAAGATGAGGATGTTCCTCAGTCTAATGAATATGTAAATAAGTTTTTTACTCTGCTTCTCGTATTTTGGACTTGTTCCTTCCATTTTAATTGTCTCTCGACTATAATATACACCTAGATACTTTATACTTTTTTTGTTTTAAAGGTAAGACATGTGGCATGGTCATATTTTATTTATTATTTTCAAACTGTGATGAACGTATTTTAATAGCTATATTTGTTTTTTTTCAAAGAGAATGGAATAAAATATATTTTCTCAGTATTAAGTGAGAGACAGTTCTGGTCGAACCATGTTTTGAATATATTTAAATTGGTATTTGCTATCATCGTTGTTTCCGTCCGCGATGTCTCTTTCGTAATCATTACAGTATCGTCAGCGTAAAAAATGATGTCACCCACTATGGGGAGGGTGAACATATTATTTACATAGATGATAAAAAGTATTGGACCGATGACAGTTACTTGTGATATGCCGAGCGATGTGGTTTTAGGTTTACTAAGTGTATTACTTAGTCTAACATATTGAGATCTGCCATTAAGATAACTTTGAAACCATAATAGCACTGTTCCGTCTATTCCATTCCGTCTTGATTTCTCAATGAGTTTGGAGTGAGACATGCTATCAGTATCAAATGCCTTGCGGAGATCAATAAAAATACCAAGACACTTTTCTCGATTATCTAAAGATTTCATTATGGTTCATGTTAATTCGGCAATCGCATCTTGAGTGCTGAGATTATCTCTAAAACTGAATAGGTTTGGATTTATTAATTTTTTTTCTTTTATATAGTTGTTCAGTTTTTTGTAGAAATTTTTTTCGTGCATATTTGCTATGTTTGATGTGAGTGCTATGGGATGGTAATTAGAGATATTTTCTTCATCTTCATACCTTGATTTGAAAATCGGGGTGACAATGGTTTTCTTATAGTTGTTAGGGAATTCACCGTTCTTTAAGCTTGTATTTATTATACGAGCAAACGTTTGCTAATTTCCTCACCACGGCTTTTAGAGTTGTTACAGTTATATTGTCATATCCAGAGCTTGCTGATCCTTTTAGACTCATTATAGTATTTTCAACATCTTTGTGAGTTACCGTAAAAAAGTATGAAAACCATCTTCAAAATTAAGGTTATGTTCTAGTTTGTTCATTTGTTGATTATCTAAAAAAATTTTACTTGCTAGATTAGTACCGACATTTGCGAAATAATCGTTAAAAGCATTACAGCATAGTTGTGGATTTTTTTGATACCTATAGTCATACTGATGGCAAATTTCATTTGGTAATTTTTGGTTCTCACTTTTATTAGTTATAGAATTAACGATTCTCCAGATAATTTAGCTAACTTGACCAGCATCTTTTATTTTGTCACGAAAATACTTTTCTTTTGTCAATCTAATTAATAACATATTAATTTCTGTATATTTGTAGAAAATAGCGATGTTTTTGTCATTCGGATATTTTTTAGATTAGTGGTAGTATTTTTCTTTATCTCTTATTAAAGTCACTAATCCACGGGTATACTTGGTTTTATTAATCTATGTTTAGATTTTTGTTTGAAGATAATTATTTTTGTTGTTGAGTTTATATGATTTAGGAAAACTGTTTTGTGTGTTTGGATTTTCTGATTCAAATATTGCTGTCCGGGATCCCATTTTAAGTTTTTTGACTAAATTATTAAGATTATTATTTTTTTTCTCATATTTAAATTTGTCAATGTTGTAAGAGTTGATATTACTTTTATCTATATTTTGTACAAATATATAGGTATAGTGATCAATAATACCGGTTTTCTATAATATTGATAAAGTTTTTTCAGTGTTCTTTGGGTTGCGCCATGTGTGATCAATACAGAAAGGTATTTGTCCTGAGATATTACGGGTGGCATTATTTATTTATGATTTATAATTTAGTGATATGATTACATTTATATAATCTTATTTCGCTCTGGTATATACATTGTCAACAATATTTATATTTATACTAGCTGTACATACCCGGGTTAAGCACTGTGTTTAAAATAAATTTGTGAGGGTAAACAAAGGTTCAATTCGGAAGATATATATTTTCATCGAAAATATATCAGGGGGAATGAAAAGGGTAAAATAATAACCGCCGAGTTCTAAAGAATAATTTTGCAAATTTTGAGTCCGATCGGTCGAACGGTACAGGTTTTCATGAAAAATATATCAGAGGAAGAGGAAGGGTTAAAAAAAATAAGGGAAAATGTTGCCTATGTTACCCACCGGGTCTTAAAGAATTCAAGTTTCCAAAATTTGGGTCCGATTGGTCGTACGGTATATATTTGCATCTAAAATATATCAGGGGGAGGGTAAAAGATAAAATGGGAGGGAGGAAATGTCACTTTTGTTACCCGCTAGGTCCTAACAAATAAGTTTTAGAATTTTGAGTCCGATCGGTCGAACGATACAGATTTGCATCAAAAATATATCAGCGGAGGGAAAAGGTTAAGAGAATAGAGAGGAAAATTCGCACATGCTACCCGCCGATTCCTTAAAAATAAGTTGCCTAATTTTGAGTCCGATTGGTTAAATGGTAAAGATTTGCATCGAAAATATATCACCGGATGGGAAAGGTTGAAAGAATAAGGGGGAAATGTCAAATATGTTACCCGCCGGTTCCTAAAGAATAAGTTTACAAATTTTGAGTCCGATCGGTCAAACGGTACAGATTTGCATCAAAAAATGTCAGGGGGAGGGGAAGGGGTATAAGAATAGGGTGGAAATGTTGCCTTTGCTACCCACCGTGTCTTAAAGAATAAGTTTCTAAATTTTGAGTCCGATCGGTCAATTGGTACAGATTTGCATCGAAAATATGTCAAGGGAAGAAGAAGGGGTATGAGAATATGGGGGAAATGTTGCCTATGTTACCTGCCGGGTCCTAAAGCATAAGTATGCAAAATTTGAATCGAATCGGAAAAACGGTGTGGATTTGTATAGAGAACAGACATACAGACAGACAGATATTGAGTTTTATACGTATAGATTACAAGTGTTTTTTAAATTCATTAATAATTGTTGTTTCCACAAAATAATTAACATCTAAAAATTGACTTGTTTGTGAAAGAAGTTTACCCGAGTCCTCTTAAACCTAATAAAATAATGTTAATTATGTCAATTAAAGAAGCGAAATAATTTGCCATTCGATGCATCTGAGGAACAGTGGAATGTGAGTGGTATTTTACAGCCTGATGGCACCAAAATTGCGTTGCAGGTGCTTACGAGTCAGCCCTCAGATTAGTATAAAAATAAACAGTTATAATTTAAACCTTTAACAAATTAATTATACAGTAAAAATAAAGAATAATTAGTAAAAAAGACATTCAGAATGGTACTCATTCATGTACAATACGTGGTAGGTACAATAAAAGCACATGTATATTTAGCACTTTAAACTCTTCATACATGTCGGTTCTTAAGGAATTAGTGTTAAATTTTTTTATATTAAAAAAGAAAAGTAAAAAGAAAAAAAATTATGCTGTAAAGAAGTTACGGATGTTACACGAAGCTACGAAAGGTGGACGGATGGACGAAGAGACAGCGAAATTATTATAATTGGGACAAAGAAAAAGTTTATTTATCATACATTTATGTAGCAAAAAATTCCAAGTAGGTATCTAGAGGAAAGAGAAAGATGAAAGAGACACTTGAATAATTAATATATTCATCTCTCCATTTCCAATTGAATTAAAATGCATTCGCAACTGAAAATAAAAGTAGACTAGGTTACGCTCGGGGCATTTATTATTCCTAGCGGTGGCCCACCTTAATGGATCAACCAACAGCAGGGGTGGACTGGACGTGGTTTGCATCCCTCGCCCTCGTGACTAACCAACCCGCTGGAATTAATTCCATGTTTTATATCCCCGTAGTGGGAAACGAGTTTTACGAGGCTCCACCGCGCTTGTTGCGCGCGGATAGATGCAGCTGTGTGATAGTCGCCGTAAACGGGGCGTTGCCTTTAATATACAAAAAAAAAAAAAAATTTTCGAATAGTACCACTCGATTTCTTTTTTCCTATTTGTTTGAATTTATTATTTAAGCAGTATTAACGTTTCAGTGGCAAGTGTTCATTTGAAACACGCTTCCTAATGCTCCAGATAAATAATTTAAATATTTATATTATGAATTTATTGTATGAATGATGGACATATTATGTAGATAAAACTTGGTGATCTTTGAAAATGAATGGATGAAGAGTGAGATCGATATTATAAGTAAACTTTGTATAATAGATTCTCAATGAGAAATGAAAAAAACGGTGTTTTGAATATATTCATATTTCTTATGTGTGTTCTCTTTGTATATTTAGAATTAAATATACGGTACATATGAGAGTTAATTAATTAAATCAAATCAAAATAATTTTGTTATATAAAATATCAACATGTTTCGAACACATTGTTCTCTTCTTCGGAATTAGTACTAATAGAATTATTAATTAAATATTAGGTCCTTACATATGAAATTGGCGTTTAGTATGGGAGGAACATAAAGCCGATTTTTTTTTATTATAATATATTTATTTAATCAAAGTATGTACCATTGCTATCTATGCACTTTTGCCATCTCATAGGTAGTTCATCGATCCCTTTACTAAAAAAACCATTCGGACGGGAATCAATAAAATCTTTGAAGGCGGTTTGGACTGCCCCATCGGAGTTGAATTTTTTCCTTTGCAAGAAGTTATCCAAATTTCGAAAAAAATGGTAATCTGTTGGGGCAAGGTCCGGAGAGTACGGTGGATGTCTTAGACATTCCAATTGAAGCTCCTCTAATTTGGTAGCCGTCTGTTGTGCAGTGTGTGGTCTAGCGTTATCATGAAGCAGCAGTGGCCTAGAGCGATTAACCAGCCTCGGTTGTTTAGCAGCTAGCTTTTCCATCATGGTTTGCAGTTGCTGACAATAGACATCTGCCGTAATCGTCTGGCCAGATTTAAGAAAGCTGTAGTGAACGACACCAGAACTAGTCCACCAAACGCTCACAAGTAACTTTTTTGGAGTCAATTTTCGCTTGGGGCATGGTTTGGCTGGTTCGGCAGGGATCAGCCATTGCGATGAGCGCTTCCGATTATCGTACAGGATCCACTTTTCATCACAGGTAATGATTCGATTTAAAATCCCTTCATTATTGTGCCGGTTGAGTAATGCAACGCAGCAGTCAACGCGCGTTTGTTGATTTGCTTCACTCAA